>JAUBOD010088455.1:0-14754 GCA_032353885.1 Nothura maculosa | reverse complement strand
GTCAGCAGATTTTAAAAGCTATTTAGTGGAATACGAAAACTTTTTCATAATGTTTGTCCTATCACTAATCCAAAGTCATTTATTGTTAATTGCATTAAAATACATTCAGCTTCTGTTGATCAGAAATTATCCACACTTTCAATACATGCTAATGACTTCTGTTTATCTCAACATTTATTCATCGAGAGGAAGAAATACTAACAATACATAACAGCCAAGGACAAGTTGATTCTTGTACTAAGATGAAGGAAAAGTCTACTAGTAGTACAGATTCCATTTATAGCTAATCTCTGCAATGTTGTTGCATTCTGGTATGGCAGTATGCTATATATTTTTAAGTAGGTCAGAATTTTGTGGTAATAAATTAAAAAAAGATGTTAATACTTTATTGGCAGTCGTTCTTTCTTAACTATTTATTATTTATCTCAAGTAATTTTAAATGCTTTTCAGAAAGCTTACTCTAACAAAATACTGCTTTTGCAGAAGGTCTTTTGGTAGCCCAGGGGAGAAATCTTTTAACAATCTGCATCTTTCACTGAGATCCATTAGCAGACATATGAAAAATGGAGCTCCATGCTCAGTATTTCTCCATATCCTATCACTAACTATTATAAAATCATGCAGTGTGACTGAGATGCAGAGTAAAGGACCTAAGCCTATGGAAGAGATTAAAAAGTAGCTGCAATGGTTGTTCCTCTCTAAACCCAAAAGTACTAGAGCACAAAGCTCTGCCTTTCCCACAGTTAACCATAACCTAGACAATAAACATGAACCTTGGTTGAGGCTGTAAGAAGGACCCTCATAAATGGAGCTGATGAAAAAGTTATTTGTAGAGAATACCTGATTTTATTCTTAAACCTAATTTTAAACATTTTTTGCAATCTGTATCTTAAAGAACAGGGGTTATAAGCCTTATAATCTTATAAGACTCTTTCTAATATTTACTAAAGCTTATGTAAAATCTTTATCCTGAAACTAAAGAGGATGATAACATATTAAAAGTGTTTACTTTGGTTGAAATGACATGATTATTCAATACAATAATGCATCCATTCTTGTATTTATGCATATTCACTATTAATGTAATGTCTAATTGTAATTGTTCATAACAAATGTTTAGTTAGGACTTTCAAAATTTTACTTAGAAATGGAAAAGGTTTTGAAGAAGTCTAAGTGGATTTGAATTAAACATATTTTATGTATTCCCCATATTGCTGTGCCATCTTCATCCCTTGAAATTTAGAAATTACTACATATTAAATTGTGAAAAATAGAAACATTCTTTTTTTTTCTGACAGAATCTGCATCAATTATATCTAAAAATATTAGAAGTGAGTATTCTTATTTAAAAGTATTTCTTAATACACAATTATCAAAGTAAGGTTTAAAATGAAGTTGGGGTATTTTGTCACTTATGTGTTTTTATTCTAGTGCTATATATTTTGGGTTTTTTTCAATGGGTCCTACCTATTCTGTAGGTAGGTTCTACCTGATAAGACTAGTGAAGAGCATGCAAATGGATAATCACTGCACCTGAAGTGATGGCTTACTAAATCAAGCACACACAGTTGAGTTTAAGTCATGTACCTGTGTCCCCAACATCTTTGGTAGCAGAGTCTTATTTATTGCCATATGTAATATTATATTACCGGTTTCACTTAAAAAATATCTGTATTTTCTGCACATAAATAAAAGTTGTGATATATTATTCCTGACAATCTCTCCTTAACTAATGTCAAACTCTCTTCTCTCTCCAGCTACTTAAAAGTTCCCTTCACAGTTTCTGTGCTATTCTTTAATTTTCTCCCTCTTCCATGATGACTTATCTGCTTTTGGTCTTTCATTCTAGTCTGTGTTTCTCCCCATTATATTCAAGTCATCTTTCTCTGCCCAATACTTTGGGAATCAGGAAGGAAGAGATGGTAGTATTAATAATATGTCCTAACATAATATCCTAAAAAATATTTTCTTCTCACATTTCCAGTTCTCAATCTCCTTCCCATTCACAGCAAGAAGAAATGAAATTGCAAGATAGAACCTTTTAGTTCATGAAATCCCCCAAATGTACTCACAAGATGTATCAGTAAAATAAAATGTGGATGACCATTTTTCAAAAATCTTGTTTTTTCTTTCATTCAAGAATAAGACTACACATCCGTCCTTGCATTATATGTAACAAATAAGCAGACAAAAACAATAGGTACGCCTGACATGTAATCATAAAGCTTGTATAGTTTCTGCAGCTGACTTTGAAAACATACTTTTTCATTTTCTGAACAATATTCTGATTTTCTTTTTTTTGCAACTAAATGACTTCAAAAAATAAGAAGTACTTACTGAGTGTACAATTTTCTATATATACACATGAAAATAAAATTGGCATTTCAGTCTTTTTGTTCATAAATAAAAATATATTTTGATAAAGTTTAGAAAATGCATTTGTACATAATGGCTGTTCAATAGGGACAGTTTAATGAAATATAATTTACTTCCTGATGCATGTGCAATTTCTCCTTCTTCTTCTTGCCTTCTCTGTCATAATTCATATTAGTTTTTAGACCTTTCCTTTTATTCACTGACTACCTCTACTAAGAATATGATGTATTTTCATCATATCATATATCAAGTAGCACAACTGTAATGTTGAATGGTTATGTAAGGGCACTATCACTAAGTAGAAAAGATCAAACTTTTTACATCATTGAAAAAAGAGCTATTCAGATAAATGTACTATTTCATTTCAATCTAATCAAATACAAAGAAACAAAAAGTAGAAAGGCAAACAAACTGGTATAGCAAGCAAGGGGAGAATAGAAAATTAGAATTGCTTATCGCCTCTCAAGTAAGATATATCTGATCTGTAGAATCAATGCACAACTTTTTTTTTTTTTGGGTAGTTCTGGGCTCCCCAGTGAGAGGGGATCTGATTAGTATGTATAAATGCCTGAAGGGAGAACGTAAGGAGAAAGAGGCCAAGCTTCTCTCAGTGATGGCCTGTGAGAGGACAAGGGGAAATGGGTTTAAGTTGAAACACAGGAAGTTCCATCTCCACATGTGGAAGTACTTTCCTGTGAGGGTGACAGAGCAGTGGAACAGGCTGCCCAGGGAGGTTGTGGAGTCTCCTTCTCTGAAAGTCTTCAAAACCCGCCTGGATGCCACCCTATGCCACATGCTTTAGGAGTTTCTGCTGCAGCAGGGGTATTGGGCTAGATGATCTCCACAGGCCCTTTCCAACTCCACCATTCTGTGATTCTGTGATTCTTTATTCAACATTAGTTTAATATTTAAGTTTTGACCGGAAGTTTGCCTGAATATAATTGAAAAAAGAATCAGCAAAATATGAAATAAAGTTTTTAATTATATATGGAGATGTAGTAAGCTCAGCATTGAAAAAGATAATATTTCATACTACTCCAGTTTTTGCCAATGGCATTTTTTTTCAGAATGAATTTTTACATCTGTAACAATTCTTTTGTTAGCAATCCCTCCTTTGTTAATTTATATGCTATTTCAATCAGAACTCTTAAGATTTTATCAATTAGGAGCCCACTACATCTGAAGAAAGAATCTATCTTTTTCCTCCAATTGTGATAACTGTGATGTTTTGCTTTGGAGAAAGTAAACATAGTGCTGATCTGTATGGAATTTTTATAGTTGTTCTTCGATCTAAATTACCTTTTGTTCCACAGGGAAGTGAAAACAAGAGGAAGATAAAAGTGTAACATTGAATGATGTATGATGTCTAATAGTATCAGTAGCTTCCTCGATTCTTTTTTTCTTTTTTTTTAAATTTTATTTTGGTCGTAATCACAAGACTGCATTGGCTGCAATACTTGCAAATGGAAACTGAGGGCAGATGTTCCAACACAGGCTCCAGGTCTGTAAGTATTCACTCTCTTGTTGTAAAGAGAGCAAATAGCTTTCATTATGTCATCCAAGGTGAAATTGAAAAAGTGCCATACATAAAAGATGCTCATACATAAGAGATGCCTTTTGGAAACAGATGAAATTCCACCTACAAGCACACTTCCAGTGGAAGAGGAAAATTATCTCTTGATATCTCTGGTTGTTTATGTTAGAATTATATCTGGTGCTGTGATTTTTTTCAGCTCAATGTTTGCCAGCATTTGCCAGCATGAGTCCCCTCAGACTCGATAGCAGTGGAAAGAGTGGCAGCATATTCCACTAACTCAAGACTAGTGATTTCCATCTGAACTTCTTCTCTATATACATTGAAGAAGAGCTTTCAGGGATCCCATCATTGATGGTTTTATTTTTATAATGGTTGAATCATTTACCCTTTCATTCTAATTCATGATCAAAATGCTATAAAGTGTTTGAATTTTGTTTTTATAAGAGTTATCACAGAGTCACAGAATGGTTGAGGTTGGAAGGGATGTCTAGAGATCATCTAGTCCAACCTTCCTGCTCAAGTAGGGACACGGAGACCACATTGCAGAGAGTCACATCCAGGCTGATTTTGAAGATCGCCAAAGCAGGACATTCCATCACCTCAGCTACATCCTGAGCAGCCATGGCAGGGCAAGCTTTTATCAAGGCATAAAAAGGAAAGCAAGTGAGTTCGCTGAACTACTGCTCTTCATCCACAGTATTCCTACAGGCCTCTTCAAAGGCAAGATGCTCTGACAAGTAAATGATGTTTTATAAATGGGTATTCATGAGATCATCCTAAAACAAATTTGAATTATTGTCTCTTTGTTCCAACAGCTATAACTTATTTGAAAGGGTTGTTTGGTCTCAGACAGTTAGCTTTTTGTTTTGTTTAGGTCCTTCTGTTTTCTGTCAGATACATAAAAAAACAAAATCTTTGAAACAAGCAGTTTCTAAGTATAAACTTTAGATGAAAATAATTAAAGATTTGATTGAATATGCAAGACAATAAATGGCAAAATATGAGAAATGACAAGCTATTTCAAATCAGTGGCTTTTTTTTTGGTTTTCCTGTGCTTGCATATCTTAATTTTTGAAAATATTATATATCCTTAACTGTTATTTAGTATTTCTTTATTATATTCATATTTAAAGCAGCCCAAAAGCCCTTGCCTTTGATATATTCATTATTCTGCTCTTTTATGTGAAACAAATTTCAAAGGAGGAATCCCTAATTCATTTACTAACTAATTCTCGTATCTTCTCACTTGCCTAAACAATTTATAATGGTTTTATCCATGAATCTGAGTCAAAGAGTAAATTTGATAATGGCACTAAATTAACAAAGAGAGGATAAATTTACATTTGGAAGTGTGGCAATCTATTTGGCTGTCTTATTAACACTAGAATAGCATGGCTTTGAAAATAAGTCGTATTTTCAGGGAAAAAAAATGACAAAAGATTACAGCGTAACTGAAACATAATTAAATCTTACATTTACCCTCCCAGAAACATGCCTTGCTGTCCTTTTACAAAGAATATTGCAACACCATTCTACATATTTAAAGGGTTCATGAAGGACACTCTTGAAACACAGACAGGTATCACCTTTGGATATAGGATGAGTTTGGAAAGGTGAGAACTTAGAGGACAACAGAAGCAAAGTAAGGTTAGGTAATGAAAGCAGAAGGACACAATATAATAAATTGTAAGAGCAGGGGGTCAGTTAAGACTCAGTCTGGTTGTTTGACAGGTCTAGGAATTGGAATCTTCTCTCAAGGTCAGATGCAAAGGAAAATTTTTTAGCATATAATCCCACTGCTGCTTTGCTGGAAAATCTATTTCAAGGAATAGCTAAGAAGCAGAGTTTGCACTTCCATTCAGTTCTTTGGTTGCAACCCTGATGTGAGGAGTACCCAGTTTCTTTTGATGTAAATGAGTAGAAATTCCAAGACTACTAAATCATTTCACATGGACAGCAAACAGCTGTTTGTCACTTTGGGTCACTATTGTTCTGGTCTGGATTTATGCTGGTGATGGAGGTGTGTTAAGCTCAAATACCATTATATTTTCATCTGGACCAACCCTTATTTTTATTTTCATTCTCAGATGGAGCTTGTGAAATTGGCTCTGCTTTTCAGATGAGCATCACAAGAGACTGATACCAAGCTGTGGAAGATTTTCCTCCAGCAATCTAAATTTGAGCCTGTGGCAGATTCTGCAGGCTGTTTTGTTGGCAGTATCAAATATGTTTCTGTTTTTGCCACTTAATTGACGATTGATGGACCATCTGGGCAGCTCAGTCATAATGCATGCCATTTTCTTTGGTCACCTCGGAGAGTGTATAAGCTAGGCATATTGATTTGTCTGAATAGGTTTTTGATATAAATATCCCTTTTGACCAATGTATAAGTAGTATTTCTAATGCCATATTGCACCAAAAATAATCTGTTATATTACCCAGTCTGTATATATAGATATTAAGAAAGGCAGAAATCCTCACTGCAATATTCCATAGATCTTTTTCATTTGTTATTACAGAATTTCAGGAAAAGGCATAATTTTTTTTTAAGAGGAGGAGGAGAAGTATGGCTAAACACATTTAATTGCATAAAAACAAGTGACTATGTAAAACCGCTGTGCCTAGAATATAATAATACAATTGATCTTTTTTTTAATGAATACAGTATCTCTTCCAAAATGACAGTGTGTATTCCAGAGACAGTGGAAAATTATATGTGTATTAGTATAAATACCAAATAAGGAAGCATTTATTGTCTAGTTTTCAAATAATGTCCTCTAATTCTGGATTTCAAATTTTGAACATAGTAACAATTATACCTAATTTCAAAGGTGAGCAGCTAAAGCAATTGAGGAGTGTGGAACTCAATTCCTTTGAAGAAGTTTGGGGATGAAATGCAGGAGCTATGGAAGGTAACAAGAATTTTGCCAGTGGAACTGAAGTTTTGCAATGTCTATGCAAACCTACGAAGTTAAAATGTGTGATCAAAATATGGGTCTCATCTACCGTATCTACTACAAATAAGACTAACTCTATGAAACAATCCACAGTTATGACCAGTCTTAGGATTTGCATATTCACAAGACAGAACTAATGATTAAAAATATACTTTGAATGTTACTATGTTTGAAATGCTGATACAATGACATTTTAAGAATTATTTCTTTTATAAAAATCAGATCTGTCTTATATGGTACTTCATCTCATAACTCTGTGTCATAACTTTGAAAAATGGGGTGTGAAGGATTTTTCTTTCTTTTTTTAAGAAGTCGTATGATGGAGGAGATTTTTTGTCCACTGAAGATACAAACCACTCGGTCAAGAGTATTTTAAAATACTATTCAGATCATATATGTAATTCATTCTTTAATAGATAAGCATTTAATAATTATTTAACCTGTGGATTCACAATAGAAAGACTGGAAAAGTCAAAGGTTTTGTTTCATGTCCTTCTGCAAGCATCCCACACCCTCTCCCACTTCACCCTCCTACTGTAACTGGGGAGAGTTGTAGTTTTGCATGTGCTTGGCATTGTACATTTCTTCTAAAATCACACAGGCTTGTAGATCTTCCGTTTCCACATTCATGTATGCCTTTTTTGTTGGAATAAGTCCATCTTTAGTTTAGAGATAATGTCTCCAGTTTGGCCAATGTTCTCTCACACCTGCAAGTGTTTGGCAAAAACAGTGCTCATTTTAAATCCCTTGTTAGACATCTGAATGGCACATTTTTTGCTAGCACATCTAGGAATGTTTTAAAAATCACGTCGATTGTGGTAAGAAATACGTCATAGTTTCAGGACAGTAGCACCTGCAAGTATTGGACGCTTTGCACATTCATTTCTGTGAGAAGGCAAGTTATAGAGTTAATAAAAAAATTGATCTTTTTATTATTAAGAAGTGAGAAGCAGGGATGATGTGATACTGGAAGTACTCAAAGAAACATGGTAGAATTTGTTTATTTCAAAATAAATTATTCTAGAGCTGTGAAGAGGAGATTGAGATCGTTTTCCTAACTTTTTCTGAATATGATGCATTGCAAAAAAGAAAAAACTTTTGGAACCAAAAGATAACCTAAGTCTAAAGTACAATTTAGAATACAATTCTTACTGTTGGAAATTATGCTTAAATTGTCAGATAACTCTAACATTAGCTGAGTTCCTGTGAATTCTACAATTGAAGACATTTCAGTATTCCTTAGTTCCTGAAAAGACTACTATTGACAACTCTCATAAATATTTCAATCTTAATAAAGTGGGCAGCTCTACACAATTGGATTCCATAAATGTAAGTTATTCTGTATATCTTCACTATTTCCAAAATTTAATTTCAAATGAAATGCAGTTTATGTTGCCATTTGCCTCTTACAAAATATTTGGTAATATTTAATGTCTTAAGTATAGATCCTTTGCTCATTAAATGATTCCATACATTCAACATGCGTTGAATTCTGTCTGTGAAAAACCAAAAGGTCACCACAGCATATAGCATATTTTAAATTTCATAAAGTGCTCTCCAAGATTCCTGTGAAATCACATAAATCTGCAGAATAGGAAGTCTGCTGTACTGCAGTAAGAATGGAGAAGATGAAATTAAACAAAGATCAAACTCTAATTGAAGGATTTTATTTTGTCCCAGTTACTACTGAGGTATTTTAATTTCTTACAGTATAATCTAAAATATGAAAGCAATGAAAACAAGAGGAATTGAAAAACAGACATTCCACAAATTAATGCCATTCTCTGCCTAATTGCTTTGCTCTGTCTTTGAACAAGAGCACTCTAAAATGTTTTTTGCAATGTCACAATTTCTACAGAAGAGAAAAAAACCCTTCTGAATAGGTCATGACCTGCTAAAACATTTCTTACTGCTAAAACAATGGAAAAAAAGTGTTTGAATTTCTGTGACTTTAGGTAAGCCCAGGGTCTCTGCTGAAAAAAATTACCATATCCAACGTTTCTAGGCATATGTAAAGGAGTCTATTGCAGTTTTATTTTCTGGGTATTGATGTTCTTTAAAAGGTTGTATGCATCCTATTGAATTCTATACAAGAAAAGCTATAGTTACTTATCTTCAGTAAAGTGTTTATGCTTCTAAGTCCCAAGAAACTTTTAAAGCTATAGTGAAGTTTCAGCTCTACATCAGTATCAGAACTTCCCATCATGGGTATGAAATGCTTACAATACTAGCTTATGGGGCAAGAAGGAAGTTATATTGTCCCTCAAAGCTTCTTGTAAACCCACAGCTAAATAGAAGTCTCTTGTTCAGGGAACAGGGAGATGCCTGATATATATTGTCCCTGATATTCTGTGATATAGGACAATAGACAACATTCCCTTCTTAGGTATCATGCTAATGCTTTCATTCTCATTCTAACATGTTAATTCTCTGTATACATGATGTTCTGGTTTCTGTTCAGTTTGAGGAACCAAGAAGCTCCATTGATTGAATGCACTTAACTTAAAGCATCTAAATCCTTTATTGCATTTATCCCTTTGCCAGTGCAAAACACAGAACGTTTGATTACATGGTATTTTAGTTTCTCGGTGGTGGAATTTCATTATCCAATTAACTCGCTACAAAAATACCTAGGCATAAGTTACCAAAAAAATAAAAGAATAAATAAATAAAAAGATGTAATTTTGCATGTCTTTGCAAAGCAAATATCAGATTGAAGAATCAGGAAATTTCATCAGACTTATTCTCCTATTATTAATTAGAAAAAAAAATCTCCTTTCTAATGTAATTTGAATTATTTTTAACATTTGTAGCTTTCAGTGAAGTCATTGGAATTTACAGGATATGTAAATTTCCATTATAGACTCTAAATTGAAAAAGCAGAGAACTTTTTCCTCTAGACCTAGCGACACAGAACGTTTTTACCATTTTCACCATTTTCAAGTTCTATGCTTAAGATTAAAATTTTCCTCTTTGACACAGTATCAGGTTGCTGATAGAATTACCTATGATTGCAATTTAATTTAGAATCAATAAGGGGTGTTTAAGTTTTATGTAGATTAATGCATTTATTAACTTCATGTTAATTGCAGCATTATTTTGCACTGTAAGGGACTTGCATTAATAAACAAGACATTTGCAGTGGTCCTAATGAGAAGAATTGTATGTCAAGGAGTTAGTGGCCTGCAGAGCAGTTGACATGAGTAAACCCAGGCATGTGCTCTACTGTACAGTACTACACAAATTCCTTGACCTTCAGGATTGTACTGCATATACTCCTTGATGTAGAATGATTTTTTACAGCTAACTGTAGTGTAAAAGCTGGAGGAATCATCCCTTTGGGATCACTGATGACATCACTGACATGTCATTTCTTTATCTTGAAGTGAAGCAATATGTTTTCCTACTATGACACAGTACTTCTATGAGAACCATAGGTAAAAACCCTAAATATAACAATACTGAAAAACTTCATCACAGAGAGGATCCACACATCACATCATGACCAGATCCTTCTGATGCTGTGTCACTATGGAGTTCCCAGAAAAAAAAGATTTTATAACATATTATTATATTTTCTGGGATGTTAATTCAGCAGTGTATGTCTTGAGAGAGTTTGTACCTTTCCTGTGGTACAAGAACAAGCACATCCTCATATAAAAGACAGTTTTCAATGAGGTTTTTTTTTTCCTTGCTGCATTTTCTTGTTCTGCCTAAATCCTTTCAGGATTTCCACTGTATTTCATACATTTATTTTGTCCTAAGGCATTCTACAGCCATTCTGAACTGTAATCACTGATTTTTCAGTGATCAACAGCATACATGCTCTATTCTTAAAATAGCACACTATTAAATTTACACTTTAAAAATGTTCAACCTAAGAATTTCTGCCTTTATTATTATTTGTATTAACATGGTATCTGTCAGAAGTTAAAAACAGGTGGAAGATTTTATTGCTCTGACTATAAACTAAATAATTTTACAGGCCGAAAGGGAGTTATGAAGAGAAAGAGAGAACTTAGCATATTTTGAAAACAGAAATGATGGATGAGTCCCATAAAGAGTGTCATTCAGTAAAGCATTAGCAATACAGAATGATATCCTATTCTTCTCAATCTCAACAAACCCAAAACATTTTTTTTTTTTGAGTCTTTCATCATATTAGAATACAATAAATTTTAGATAATAAGACACAGGACATGGACACTACTGAACACCAGCGACACTACTGGGGCTATAGTCACTGTAAATGAAAAGATTTCTGGCTGTAATGTTCAGTTAGTCTTTGTCCCTAATATTATATTGAAATTTCTATTTTTGCTTTCCCACATAAATAGAAGAGCTACGATTCATTTTTATGTAAGTTTGGCTCAGCTTGCCCCTCCTATTTCCCTTTACTTAGCCACTGAAGAGTTAAACATAGTAAACAAAATAATAAAAAAAAAATCTTGGCACTTGTTTCCATAACATTTTTTCTTCTTAATACCCAGGAGGAGAAGAAAGAGACAAGAGAAAAAGCCCATTTTATGAAAAATATATGTTATTGGATATTGCTTTCTCTTTACATTTCTTAGAAGGTTATGAATATCATCCTGGAAAACTTTCAAAAGACAATCAATTGGGGTTGCCAAGTAATTACTTCTTCATAAGTCCTTTTTCATTTAATGTATGCTTGCATAGATAGTAATTACTATGAGTTTTTTTTTTTTTTTTTTACTAAAACCCTATATTTTCTCCTGATCTTTGGCATTAACACTGTGTTTCTAAAGATGTTAGTCTCATCCCGATATCATAGCCATAAAAAATGAATTTAGGAAGTCAGATACTTCCTAGGACAGGAAGAGATTCTCAGGCTAGAGTATATCTTTCTTTGCTTATTGAATGCATTTATTTTTCATAGAAACAAAAAAAAAATCACAGAAACATTAAGGTTGGAAGGGACCATTAGAGATCATCTAGTCAAGCTCCCTGCACACGCAGGGTCACCTAGAGAATGTAGCACAGGGCTGCATTCAAGCAGATTTTGAATAGCTCCAAAGAAGGAGACTCCACAACCTCTCTAGGCAGCCTGTTCCAGTGCTCTGTCACCCTCACTATTAAGAATGTTTTTCTTGAATTCCTGTGGAACTTTTGATGCTTCATATTTTAGCCATTTCCTCTAGTCCTGTTCCTGACTATCACTGAAAAGAGGCTGGCGCTATCCTCCTCCCTCCCTTGAGGTATTTATAGACACTGATCAGATCCCCCCGCAGCCTTCTCCAGGCTGAACAGACCCAGCTCTCTCAGCCTTTGCTTATAGAGCAGATGTTCCAGGTATCCTCGTAGCCCTGTGCTCCAGCAGCTCCAAATCACTCTTATACTCGGGAGCCCAGAACTGGACACAGAACTCCAGATGTGGCCTTATCAAGGCTGTGTATAGGGGGACCATCACCTCTCTTGACCTTCTGGAGATGCTCTTAATGTACTCCAGGACCTCATTAGCCTTCTTGGCCATGAGGGTATAGTGCTACCTCATGGTCAACTTCTCATCTACCATGACATCCAGGTCTGTCTGCAGAGTTGCTTTCCACAAGGTCAGTCCCCAGCCTGTACTGATGCATGCAGTTATTCTTCCCCAAGTGCAGGACCCTGCACTTCCCCTTGCTGAACTTCATGAGGTTTCTCACCATCCAGTTGTCCAGCCTGTCCATGTCTGGATGGCAGCACAGTCCTCTGAAGTATCAGCCACTCTTCCCAGTTTCATATTATCAGCAAATTTGCTGAGGGGGCACTCTGTCCCTTAATCCATGTCGTTGATGAATAAATTGAACAGTACTGGACCAAGGACTGACCCCGGGGGACAGTGCTAAGTACAGGCCTCTAATTAGACCTTGCACCACTCATCACAACCCTTTGAGCTCTGCCATCCAGACAGTTCTCAGTTGATCTACTGTCTACTCATCTAACTCACACTTCTAGATCTTGGAGTCCAAGAGGATGCTATGAGGGACAGTGTTAAATCCTTGCTTAAGTCCAGACAGATGACATCCACCACTCTCCCCTTATCAGTCCAGACAGGCATTCCACCATAGAAGGCAATCAGGTTAGTCAAGCTGGATTTCCTCGGTGAATCCATGCTGACTACTCCTGAGCACCTCCTTCTCCTCCACATGTTTAGAGACGACAACCAGGATGAGTTGTTCCATGAGATGCAGGTGAGGCTGACTGGTCTGTAGTTGCTTGGGTCTTTCTTCCTGCCACTTTTGAAGCCTGGCATGACACTGGCTTTCTTCCAGTGCTTAGGCACCTCCCTCATTCTACAGGACCTTCCCAAGATGATGCAGAGTGGCTTAGCAATAACCTCATCCAGTTCACGGAGCACTCTGGGGTGCATCCCACAGATTTGTGGGAATCAAGTTTCCCTAAGTGATCTCTGACGCAGTCTTCCTCTATTCAGGGCAATTCTTTCTCCAGGCTTATTCTCTTGTCTCTAAGTTTTAAGATTCCAGAGGGCCACCCTTGATAAACACTGAAGTGAAGAAGGCATCCAGTAAATCTGTTTTTTCTGTGTCTTTCATAACCAGGACCCATGTGTCCAATAGTGGACCCACATTTTCCCTGATTATTCCTTTTGCCCTTGATATGTTTTAGGAAGCTATTCTTGTAATCTTCAACATCCTCTGCCAGATTTAGTTTCAAAAGTGCCTTAGCCTTCCTTGTCACATCCCTGCATTCCCTGACCTTCCTGAATTTCCATGTTCTTCCCAAAGAAGAAGAATTTTTCCATATTCTTCCCTTTTTTCCACCTTCTATACACTGCTTTCTTTTGTTTGAGGTTTGCTAAGAGTTCCTAGCTCATCCATGCAGGCCTCCTGCCCACCCTTCCTGACTTCTTCCTCATAGGGATGCACTGATCTTGAGTTTGGAGGAAATGCTCCTTGAATACAAACAAGCTTTCTTGGGCTCTCCTTCCTTCTAAAGCCCTAGCCCATAAGATTCATCCAAAGAGGTCTCTGAAGAGGCCAAAGTTGGCCCTCCTGAAGTCCAGGGTGGCAAGGCTACTTACAGCCCTACTTCCTCCTTGTTGGATCCTGAACTCCACAAATTCACAATCACTGCAGCCAAGGCTATCTCCCACCTTCACATTAGAACAAGTCCCTCTCTGTTTGTTAGTATGACGTTCAGTAGCCCACCTCTCCTCCTGGGCTCCTTGTGAGCTGGATGTGCTCCTTCACCAGCTCAACCTGACTTTTTACATCTAGCCCTACTCAGGTTTTAACCACCAGTGACATTATCTGATCCTGGTAGTTGTCCCCCTGATTTCTTTCCCCATTCAGACATTAACCATCAATAGCAGTCCTTATGGCATTCTGATGGGGAGATAAGGCTAATTGCGCATACACTACCCAAAAGTCATTTGAAATGAAAGAATAAGTCAATCATCCCATAAATATGGGGACAGACCGACAGCCCTTTGAGCTCTCCTTGCACAGCAGCAGGCTGCATGCCAGGATCTCCCCTCCAGCAGGGATGCCTCTCAAGCATACCACTGCAGGTTGTGAGATGCTTCATAACAGATTGGTAAGTGACAATAGCACACTCTCCTTCTGAACCTAGAAAGTTTATTTTGTAACTGTGCACAAAATCCTTTAGTCATAAACTGTTGACCAGGTGTGGGACTAAGACTGGATCCAGCTGCACCCAGATTCTTCTCAGCAGGAGTTTGGAAAGCAAGAGGGTCCAATCTGAACCCCATTACTCAACAGGAGGTCCTTGATAATTCTGTATATTGTCTTGAACCTCCATGGAGTAAATAATGTGACCATGCCTGTGGGAATTTATCATGCTTTTTAGGGGCTTGATAAAGTAGAGAGCTTAGCTGAAGTAGATGATGTAGTATAGCAT
>JAUBOD010088454.1:0-14984 GCA_032353885.1 Nothura maculosa | reverse complement strand
TTGCCCTCCGCTGGACCCTCTCCAGAAGCTCCACGTCCTTCTTATACTGGGGGGCCCAGAACTGCACACAGTAAATGGATAGTAACCCTTTTTATATTTTATTCTCTTGCATGATAATGTCATTAGAAAGTGGATTATGTCTCAGTAATGTCTTTTCTCTTTGCAGTGGATGGCTAAATTTGCAGTATTTGCTTGACAGGATTAAGTTCTCAGTTATGACCCTTTTAAACATTTTTCAAGGACTTTAGCAGACAAAGAGTCAGAGCTTCAAGAAGAACAACTGTATTTCAGAGTACTCTTAATCTTTCCAGTGATGAGCATTTTACTTGAAATTGGTTTCCAACTTTGTTCTCCAACAGAAGACTAAACTTTTTATTCTGATTGGGCAGAATCAGGAAATGTTGATATATCTCTAGGTGCATAAACCTGATTATGCTTATTGATAGTACTGTTTTCCAGTTTTATTTTTTCCTTTGGAAAAACTTCTCCTAGAGTGAGAATTTTCTGAATTGTAATTATTAGAAAAATATGAGACACTTAACTCTATACTTGCCTATTTATTTGAGTTTTGGAGCTAATCTGCAAGGGTTATCCATCTCTTCACACTTCCATTTCATTTTACTGAGACACATTATTTGCTCAAATCTTTGCTACAATCTTTGCTATTTGTACTCCCTTCTATGTTTATGACAATATGACTTATTATTACCACTTCTCTTAAGCATCAGTATTTATAAGAACTAAGTCTTACATGTCTGAATAAGAGAAAAAACTACTGAAAAGATAAATGATATCTTTTAGACCAAGTACACCAAAGATAGATGATATTCTTTTATTTGACAAATGTATGCTTTTGACTAAGTTGATTTGTGATTAACACAATTATTAATTTTTACTTTTTAATCAAAATTATTCTCAAAAAGTATAAATTAATCTCGGGTGAGAAGTGCTTAAGATGAGTAATCAATCTGTACATTTTAAACAAAAAACAATTCATTCAGAAAAAAAAGGAAATCTTCATGGCCACAATTATATATTAAGAAGCAGACAGTCTAATTTTAATTCTTTTTTTTCTGAGACAAAGTGCATTGCTTTAAGTGCATTGCTTCATTTTGTGAAGACGCGCTCCTATTAATGCATTTCTATCTCTCAGGTCATTCTAAATAACACTGTCCGCTTTTAGATTGGACTGGGGCTACATACAGGGGAAAAATTACCTCCCTTGTCCTGCTGGCAACACTTTCCCTAATGCAACTCAGGATGTCTTTGTCTTTTTCTGCTATCACTCAGCTTGTTGCCCACCAGGACATCCAGGACCTTCCCTCCAAACTGCCTTCCAGCTGCTTTCCAGACAGTTAATCTTCCCCTGAAGCGGAGCTTCATTCTCCTTTGTTGGGCTTCTCATTTCATGTCTTTAGGACATTGGACGTGTCATTAGGAATTTCCACATTCTGACCTAGTAGGCACTGGATCTGCCTGCTATAGTTGAATATTTGGGCTTCTGGACCTTCAGAGTCACAGAGACTTGAATAGTATTTTCTTTATTTGTACTCTCATGCTGCACCTTCTACTGGGCTACTCCTGCAACTCCTTTACTCATCAGCTCAGATCCTCAACCACTGCACATCTCCTCTAGACTGGCAGACCATTAGTGCCATCCTCAATGAGGGGCCTTAAATCCCAGCTTGCAGCCAGAGACTGCATCCTTCTTCTTGGGGGGCTGCATCTGAGTTCTGGGTTGAAGTTTCTTATGTTGCAACAGCAGTCACTCCAGCAGCTGCCGGGACTAAACCTGTGCTATTTTGTCTCCATAGTTGGAGACATTTGAGTGCTAAGCTGATAAGCACTGCCAGGCCATTTTTCATACACTTCTAAGTAAAGTGATGTAACTGTTCATTGCAGTGTTGGTCCAGTTTTTACAGAGGCCTCTTCCTAGCCCTGTCTGGAAGGTGCTTGACCTTCCCTGATCAGGTGCCCTCACACCATCTAAACAGGAGCAACCCATAGAATTCATTAGCAACTGCAAGAGCTTTTCAGAAGAAGTCAGCCTCCCGTGGTTGTCCTTATTTGTACTTGTCTGCCTAAAGCAGGTATCCTCAAGTTCCTCCAGATATTCCCAGGAATTCCCTAACAACTTCCAATAAATTATCCAAAAGATCTGGGAGATCCTGAAGTAGAACTGCTGTTTAAATTGCCTCTGCAAGATGTGCTCCAGGCCTGTCTCCAAGTCATCCAAAAGGAGTTATCCAAAAGAAACACAGTTGTGCATTCTGATATCACTCTACTATACAAAACAAAGAGACTGAGATGTTCTCTCCAAAGCAAACTTCTGTCCAATTTAAAATAATGAAGCAGATGCAGGTAATGGCTCCTAAGCACCCAAATTTGAATAAACCCTGCAACACAATTATATATCATAGATGAGATTGCACATCTGTGCTCTGACTTACATCTCTACAGCCCAAAATGCCTTTGTCACAATTCACTATAGCCACTGAAAAGGCCAAATTCCAATTCAAATTGCCACTCACTATCCCAAGGGCTTTTTCATTTTACTGTTTTACAAGATTTCCTTTTTATTTAATACCCTTGCTATAGGTTATATATTCTCAGATACATTCACTTGCATCTCTCCTGTCTCTTACATGGTGCAATTTTCTTTTTAGTAATGGTAAGGATAATTAGCCACTGAAACAATGTACCTAAGGTCGTGATAAATTCTCTAAAATGTGAAGTTTTTAAATTGAGATTAGATTTATTTCTCAGATAGAGCATCTTGCTCATCCTAAAGTTACAGGATTGATGCAGAAATCACTTGTTAAAATTCTATGGCCTGTGTTATGCAGGAGGTCAGACTACATGATCATAATAGTTCCTGCTGGTCTTAAAATTTATGGAACTGTGAATCATTTCAGTATTTTATGTGTGTGCTACTAATTCTCTGTCTCTTTCAGTATCATTTTTCTCTCCTTGGAGGTTTTCATAACACCTCCCAAATGAATTTAGTATTATCTCTGAATTTAATTTACATGCCGTAAATTCAGCTGAATACATTGTCATTTATCAGTACACTGTTTGCAGTCCTTCAGCAAGTTTTCATTCTGTGTGACAGTGTTCATATCCATGCCAATTTGAATTAATTTTGTGAGTAGAATTTCATTTGATACTGTATCAAATTCTTTAATAAAAGTTAGATATATCTACTCTGTTCCCCTCATCAACTGTTTTTGTCACTTTATCAAAAAAGGTATTTGTGTTTGTTTGGAATGATTTATATTTTGGAAAACTATTTCTAATTTTGATCATGAATCCTCAAGTCAGAGGTGCTAAAGAGTATTATAGATGTTTTCTTCACAAACTGAAGCCTTTAAAAATGTAGGAGTAGATAAACCTCACACTTATTTGTAAATTTGGAATATATTCAGGCTTTCTTCCTACTCACTGCCCACAACTGACATACACTGTATATTTTTCTAAGTGTGTAAGAAAGATACTCAGTCATAGTCACTGTCTAAAAAAGTGGTCAGATATCTACTTTGGTTCAGTCTGCCTATGAAACTAGGTGAGGACAATGCATGTTCTTTTAGCCTATTGTGCAGAAGAATGCTAATGACAATGGGAGGCTAATGATGAATGTGGCTGACTTATGAAAACATTCTTAAGTACAAGTTCCACTTTTCATATTCCTAAATAAATCGTAAACCGACTTATCTGTTACTCTCTGCCTCTCTCCCAAGATCTGCAGTGCTCTGTTCAAAACAGTCCATAAGAATGTACATGTACATGAACAAATGTAAGTTCTCGCACAGGTTCATTCTGACAGAGAGAGAAAAGGCAAGATTAATGGCTCTATCACATAAAAGGCACCTAAAATTTGAATCTTAATCAATTTATAGTCATGGAGAGTAAGGTCTGACATAAGGGTATAAGTTAGCTTAAGAGTTTAAAGATCTTGTTCTGTCTTATTCAAAGTGAAATGAAATCAGATACAGATGTGATTCTTGGATATGCATAACCATGCATATGAGTGCATACAGGTACATACAAGTTAGCTCCTGAAAAAAAGTAGGTTTGCGAATGGAAGAAGAAATGCATGACAAAATTCAGGTTCTTCACCAGTTATTTCATTTTTTTGTTCTGCTCTGAAATTCAAGTACGTTAAATAAAAATAGTAATAATAGTAATTAATATTAGTAATTATTAGTAATAATAATTCTAGAATTATCATTCAATAGATTTGTTTTATGTTTAAAATAGTACATTCAATAACCATTTTCTTCTAATCATACATGTAAATGTAGGTAAAATAACAGACTGCTTGGAGGCACCTGTGTAGTCTGGCAGATTGTTTGTAGAGCTCATCATAGAGATAGTGGATTGCGAGGACCTCACCTATCTAAAATAATCATCTGTTGCATATTGGAGCTACCAAAAATTCACTGAATCTCCTAATGTGATTCAATTAACAGAGAGAGCATGGAGTTGAATAATAACTAAAGTTTTCAGCCTTAGTACCAATATAAGAATTTTATTTTCTTTATATTCATAACATTTCAAAAATATCTGATTGTCATGATTTCAAGCTCTTTTATTTACTAGATTTTGTGAGAGGAAATTCAATCAAGTATGAAAGAATACAAACCAAGTGTCGTATTGCATCATTGACTTGCACAAAAAACATTAGTGTTCTTCAGATCATCGGGATAGGAAGTGGCAAGGATGGCAAAAGGAAAATCTGTTTCTATCTCTCCCTTTTTCCTTCATCCTAAGAATTCTCTAATATGCAATGCTTTAATATACTGTAATTATGCCATTATGTAGTTTATTCTTATATAAAAAGGCATTGCCTTATGATGAAATAATATATATAATGTATTATATTTTATAAATGATGTCCTAAATCATGAGTTTTTATAGTTGTCTATTGTACAACAATTACCACAAGTAAGCTTTTACCATAATCCATAAATAAATGAGACTATATTTTTATGTTTTGATTTAGGATGTTGTGGACTTAAGTAGAACTTAAGAACTTAGGTAGATCTTGTAGTAGAAATGAACTTCTAAGTTGTTTACTAAGTTGTTTACAAAAAATGATTATGTATCTTTTATCTAATAGCTATATAAGATTATTTTCTGATTTTCCTAAAGTCTTTCAGTTACTTATTCTACTTTTTTAAGATACTTTCATTGTATCATTCTGATATTCCAGCATACTCTCTTAGCTTCCTTGGCCTTTCTCATCTTTGTCTGCCTTATTTGCTTGGCTCCATTGGCTCTGTGATTTTTCTGACTGTGCATTTAATCTCCAGCAAGACCTATACATTCATCAGACTAACCAGAAACAAAATAATATTTAAAAGAAGTTCACTAGTGAACTGAGTTTTCACTTTCTTTCACTTTCACTCTACTTTCTGAGTCTTTCTATAGGATATCATTCAAAACAAGAATCTAGTGCTGAGATCTTAAGCCATTAATAATCTTTAGAGTATATGCAAAATTATCTTTTTCATATTCCTGGTGTATTTTGCCCACTTTGTACTGATTTCAGTGAGTCTATTACCATACATTGGCACAGTTCCAGATAAAACATAAGGTGCTGCTTTCCACATCACAAGTTTCTAGTAGGTTCAGATCAGTAAACATCTGGGTGAATATTTACTTTGTATGGATTTTATTCTTGTTGATAGTAGTGTGAAAAATCTACATATCTCAGAGTTGCAAGAGCATGCCTTATTTTTATATGATTTAATGAAACAAGAAGGTTTTTTTACTTTAAAAATAATAAGGCTCATTCTTTGCAGAGCAAATACAAGCTATAACTTGCAATTGCCAGTGCCTCCTGCTAATCTTTGGTCTAACATATCTCTCTCTTGTGTTTTCATCCCATCCTTTTCCCAAACCAAAGGGAGTTTGGTGATAAATAAGGGGCTTAATTTACTGCAATGAGTCCCAATTTCCCTGGAATTCACAGTTTCAATATTTAAAATTAGAAATACTTTGCTAGTAATTCTGTGTATGTGGGATGTGTATGTATATATTGATGTATGTATACATATGTACAAATGTATATATTATTTTGTGCCAAAACAGCCATCTGTTTCAATATTGACTTGTGACATAAGGCTCAAAATAGACAAAAGTGATTCCTCTCCCTCTCACTTCTACTCTTCACTAAATTCTTTACCAGAAGTTTGAAGGAAAATGTTTTCAAAAAAAATATAGACATCCTTGAGAATCCCTTTGGCCCTTTCTTCTGCCACATAAGAAACTAAAGTGAGACAGGATATTCTTCTCAAAATTGAATGTGTACTGTGCTCTACATCCCACTGTCCGCACTGGCATTCATTTGCATCTATTTCTTTTTCTTAACTAAGAATCTATCTCTTAATTTTGGGGTTGTTTTTGTTTGTTTATTTGTTTTGATATATGGCTCATTTTCCATGCAGCATTTGTTTTTAACAATGTTTGTCAGCTAGTTCTCCAGGGATTTTTCTAGCTGATTCCTGCTAAATTAAAGAACTTCTCAGTCCTTCTAGGAATAATTCTGAGAAAACTCTCTCAGAATTTTCCTTGGGTCACTGATTGATGACTTACACTTTAGGGTTTTTTTTTAACTAAAAAAGTTCTTTCCTTAGACCATTTATCTCAAAAGATGGCTATTATCTGGACAGTGTTGAATTCTCAGAGTGCAAGCCCTTACTGCAACTCCGCACTACCAAGAGATGACAACCTAATATAACCACTCCTATAACTGTTTAATTCTTCTTTGCTTTCAGAATATACAGCTGCCTTTAGATCACCTAGTAATATCACTTCAGACGTCCCAGTTTCTAAAATTACTTTCTACGTCCCATGATTCCCAGACCAGATAATACAGTTGCCCAGGAATTGCTGGAGTCCTCTCTATTATCTGTGCTTGAGTTAATCAGCTTGTACAAAGCTACATTTATAATGAATGGAATATGAAAGGTAATGGAGAGATAAGATTTAGCCTAGTTGAAACTAGGCTAGTGAGCTATTTCTCACCTAATCTCATAGTTTGGAAGTGAATCAAGCCATCAATATGAGAAATAGATTTGTCAGCATAGACAGAAGGCAGTATGCATACAGTAGGACATGCATATAACCTAAAGCATTGTCCTAACTTCTAGAAGCTTAGATTTTATTTCAGAAGTGGATTTCTTCTCAGGTGTTTCAGAAACATTACATTCAATCCTGAAAAGGGGTGCTTATCTTCAGACTTCTTCAGATTTTGTCATTTATGTTGTGATAGTAGTCATGAGTATGAGCTATTATTCTGACACAAAAGCCAGCAGAGTTAAGAATAGGTCAAGGTTATCCACATATCAGCTAGAAGAGCAAGACATTCAGCACAATGAAGAAAGAAAAGATGTGTAAAATTATTTTCCCTTGTGCTCTAAGGTAGGAGAAAAAGCAAAACTGAAAGAGTCACCATGCTCTTTAATCTTCTCTTGGGCAGAACTGATTCTCACTGCCTTTCTCCACCTCTCACCTGACCCCTGTGCTCTGGCTGGCTGTAGGATTATAGTCAAGCCCCTTGCAATTGGAGCTTCTATTGAAAACAGAAGTTCCATGTGTGGAGGGTTTAGAGGACTGGACCCATAATTCGCTCAATTACCAGTATAAAGAAAGCCATAGGGAACCCGGATAACAGCAACTCCTAACCAGGCACATTTCCACTTCATCTGAAACCCTGTATGATTTATCAGGAGCACCTTCCCTCTTTCTCCAGGATCTAAAGCAATTTGTGTAGCTTAAATCAACTATTAAATGTATAATCAAGAGATAAAATCACAAACCCAGATCTAATTGGTATAGCTTAAATTAGGTTTTACATTTATTGCTGGGAAGATAAAATTTGGATAGAATAACTATTACAACAGAATTAAGGAAATGAAAATAGATATAGTGTGAGAACTAAGCTAACTTTTATTTAAAACACATGTCTGATGCAGGCAGGAGTCTGTAGAAAACATCTGATTCTATTGGATTGTAATTCCTATTTGTCAGAGCAACACCTTTCTGAGTAGTAAAGGGAAAAAATAAATCTTAAATAAAATGCTGGTTTTGGAAAAAAATAAAGACATAGGAAGTTCATTTGACAATGCATGTCAGCTCATATGTACAGATCACTACAAGAATTAGTTTTCCAAAGAAACATTTTCTTATCTAAGATTTTAAAAGATACGGTCTAATAGAAGCAATAGCACAAAAACACAGATAAACTGGTAAAGATAATTACAGACTACAAACATCTGGGGAAATAAAACAAAATAAAAAAAATCTAATTTGATACAATGTAGCTAGTTTTATTTCCAGTGTAAGACACATTGCCTTAGGTTTTTCATGTTCTTATCCTCTGTATATCCTTTCTATCTCCCTTCTATGGCTTTGTAATAGGAGTTATTGAACTATGTTTGTCTAGTATGTATTTTTGCTGAAGAATCGAACAATCCTATTTAATAGAGATGATTTGTTAATTCAAAAATCATATAATAATTAAGGTTGATGCAGACAATTAATATAAGGCCAACTGGAAGCAAAGTTTTCTTCAGTGTTAAATCAGAGTCCTCAGAGGCTTGTCTAATTTTTCATCTTTTCAAAGAGCAAGGCTCTCTGGGATACCTCTTTGTAATTTATTCCAGTGCTTAATCTTATTGTGAAGGGTTTTTTCATAAAAATTTGAAACAAAATTTCTTTACCACAACTTGTGTTCACTGGTCCATCCTTTCACTATGCACTTCTGAGAAGTCTGGCTTTGTCTTCTCTACAGGTCCCTGCTAGGTAGTTGAAGTCAGTGATTATACTATTCCCTTTAGCCTTCTAATTTTACATGTTAATGCAAAATCTTTTACTTTTTTTACATTTTACCCACAGTTTTTTTTTTCCTTTTGTCCACTTATAATTTGTAGAAGGCCTGTTAAATGAGGTCTTCTTAAAGCTTTACTATGGAATATCAAAAGAAAAAAAAATATCCTTGCATTTTGCCAAATTCTTTTTATGCAAATCTACTGAGTAAACTTCCATCACTTTCTCAGTCCTTCAAAACTATCTGAAATGTCAGTCAGAGCTGCAGGAATCTAAGAAGATAGGCATAAGATATACAGCACAGATACAAAAATACACTTTCAAAATTTCCCAACTCCTCACACAAATCAAAACATCTCTTAAGAGAAGACTTGAATCTCCGGAAAATATCAGTCTTATGTACACAGGAGAGTATACTCAATGGATCACACAACAATTTCATACTAGTTAGGTAAAAATTTCTAGCAGTTTTTCTTTTCAGTCTAGATGATATCTACTCAATGACCTCTTCCACTGTGTATTTCTTATCCCCTTATTGCCCAAAAGAGCTCCAAGTTTTTGCAAATACTGTTCAATTCCTGGCAGATCCAGATGAAAATATGAGGTGGTTTATATGATATGATATGATATCGTATAATATCATAACGTTTTCAAAATTCAATGTTATTTTATAAAATGTGACTTTCTACAGAGTCCTTCAGGTATTCAGGTATTCAGTTCTTTCTATTGAACAGAAAAGAATTTAAATGACCAGAAGGAGACTCCACAACCTCCCTGGGCAGCCTGTTACAGGGCTCTGTTACCCTCACAGGAAAGAAGTTCCTCCTCACATGCAGATGGAACTTCCTGAGTTGCAGCTTGTACCCATTACCCCTTGTACTATCACCAGCCACCACTCAGAAAACCTTGGCCCCTTCCTCCCTGCATTCTCCCTTCATGAACTTATACATATTAATCATATCCCCTCTCAGCCTTCTCTTCTCAAGCTAAACAGTCCCACATACAGCCTCCACATACAGGCCTTACATTCGCAGATCTTAGCCTATGTAAATGCTACTGAATTGAGTTACTTTCTCTCAGAACTGGAGAGAGTTTTATTTACAATACTCTTTCCATTATTCTTTGAGAACCAATACTGGCCATTCATTTCTTTCTTGATACAGAGTTTTTTCTGCCTGGCAAATAGACAAGCTGAAAGGAACAATTAATGCCCGAAGTCACTCTCTACAAATTCAATTTCAAAGCTTAATACTTTATGAAACAAGTAATTCACAGATCAAACAGGTCAACTCAAAAATATGTAGAGTATAGCAGAAAAAGAAATTAAGCACTGCTTAGCTGGTGCAAATTATCACAGATTGTTGAATGCAGAAGAGTATTTTATCATAATGCTAAAATTGATTTTTTTTTGTTATGCAGAAAGTTAAACTATTTGCTACATGGATCAAGGTTCTTTATATGTTACTTTTTAAAAATGTCTCCCTTTTTCTTAATTTATATTAGCTCGTAAAGCCTTTGACTCAAGCCTTTTATCATGTCTGAAAGAGTATAATTTATTAGAATATGACAGTATATGGAAAGCAATATTCAAGCTTTGCCTTACTTAACTAAGGAATGATTCAAAATGAGCTTAAAGGAACACTTGAGAAATAGTATTTCATATGGATCTGTTCAGTGCTTTTCTTCCAAAATATAGTGCTTTTCTTCAAAAAACACTGTAACACAAAGATGAGTGGTTATACTGCTTTTAGAAATTCATGTTAACAGATGTAGTCGAGTACAGTTTCATCTCCTGTGCCATTAATATGACCTCTCTTTGGGGTCAAAAATCAGTTTTACAGTTTATGATATTTTGTGTTGATTTTTAAATTTAATTGTTACCTTCATCTTTACAACAGTCATCAGTTACTGCAATATTTTCATGAAAGGAGGACTTATAAACAGAGAGAATTCTAGAGTTTTGTTAGGAAATCCTCTTTACTTTTTGTGTCGTTATCATTTGCATCAGTTACTGGCTTGAACAAGTTTTTAAAAATGGTATTTTTTGGAGCCTTCAATTTCTTAAGTTTACAGCAAACTCTTCCAGGTAGTATATATATTTTAATCTTTGAGAAAATCAAACAAATAGCAGGAGCTCTGTTTAATATCTATTTTTCCATATGTAAAAATATTTCTCTTAAAATTTGACTGCCTGTAAAATTACACTGACAAGTAATTGTTCTGTAGAAAATACAGGGAAAGTATGATAAAATGACAT
Source organism: Nothura maculosa (assembly GCA_032353885.1). NCBI lineage: Eukaryota > Metazoa > Chordata > Aves > Tinamiformes > Tinamidae > Nothura > Nothura maculosa. The sequence continues at coordinate 3,895 of JAUBOD010088454.1, read as the reverse complement.
ATTTTAATGAGTAATTGATAGATTATAAAGGTCTTTAGGGACTGAATAAATGGTGCAAATTTTTACAATGGTAGCCAACTACAGTAAAAATATATATATGTCTGATAGTGAATTTCTATAAATTAGACTATAATAATGACATCACTTGCTTATCATTGTAATCTCCATTGCTTTATTGGGTTCTTTCTTTCCTCTGCCGAATTTTGTCCTTCTGTTGTCAATTGTACATAGACTTAAATTGTTCTGGGATAGGAGTCATCCTCTTGTGTCATATTTGTAATGTCTAAAAAAATGAGTTTTTAGAGAGATGTAGAAGTTGAAAATGTAAACCATAAAAAGCAGATGGAATGAGTAAGTTCTACTGAAATTAATCAGAGTGGAATTATTGAACTGCTTTGTAATATTCAAGTTAATTTATATAGAAATCTAAGTGGTATAGGTATTTGTTTTATCATATACAAAAGATATGCATTTTTAAGTTAAATCTGAAGAGATTTCTTACCCTTACAGTGTTAAAAGATAATTATGAAAATGTATAAGCATATGTACATATGTACATATATCTATGTATTTTCACCTACATAACTATAGAACACCGTGTGATTATAAGATATTGTAGGCAAGTGATTTTTAGTTATATACGATATAGAAAGGAATGGCTTCAAAATCACTACAGAAGATTTTATTTCAGGATAATAAGACCTATGGACTAAGAAATGTAATCAGTTAAAGTGAAATGGGAAAAAGTTGTGTGTGGAATTTTTTAGACATCCCATGGTAACAGTAGTATACCTTTTCAGAATAACTTGTGTTTATTTGAAAAATGATATTTGTATTATCTAAGTTTATTTAAACATTAATTGTCAATTGTGAACATATTGAGAAAAACTATGAGAGGACAGAAAATTAGATTAAGTACAGCCTCTTCCTACACCTCACCAGATCCTCACTTAATATCTCTTAATGGAAGAGCCTAGAAGCTATTAAAGTAACATTTAGTTGTTATATACAAATTTACATAAACTCAGAATTTCAACTGCTTCTCCAGTTATTGCTACTATTTTATAGTACCTCTCTTTCTTTATCCTTCACTATTCCTATATATTACTACTATTTATTTCTTACTGGGAATTTACAACTGTAACCTTTACTCAAGAAACAATCAAGGCTTGGCAAAATATACTTGCCAGTAAATCAAATAAAAATATTAGTTAACAGGACAGGTAAAAGCATTTTCTTACTACTGATTTTTTACATAGTAATCAAAATGTTGAGAGCTCCTTTACAGAACCAAATAGGATTTTTAAAATTACTTTTATTTTTTTAAGACCAGAGAGGAGGAAAAAAGAAGGGAGGGAGAGAAGAGGGAGGGAGGAGGGAAGGAAGAAAGGAAGGAAAGATATTTTCATTCTAAGAAAATAATGGAACTACTATTAAGAAGCAAAATTTTATTATGATGGAAAAATAATAAAAAATGTGAAATAAGCAATGGAGAACTAATGGAAATTGTTTGACACATTGACAGCAGACAAAGCAGATGAGCCTCAGAAAATGAAATGTATTTCACTGCTGCAGAATTAACTACATTTTATAATAGCATATTTACAAAAGATATTTTGGTCAAATATTCACTAAATTATTTCTCAATCCTGATGTCTTTCAAATGAATTCAATTAATTTTATTCTATCTACAATGTTCACAGAATGTGGAAACAATTTGTCCATGTAGAATGATTCACTGATTTGAATCAAGTATTCTTAATTTATCTTTCATAATTCAGTCAGCAGTAATTCAAACTTGCTTGGAACAGAAATTGATTGAAAGATTGTAAACAGTGGCAGAATATGCTGTGAAGTAGAAGTTTGAGAGAAAGCTTTCAGCTACGATCTATGCTGCTTGGTTCCAGTATACTGAGTGACCATCTGTTTCCACAGAGAGCCTCTGAAAGGGCAGAGACCAAGGCTAATCCAGGATGTTAATACTCCATTACCACAGCAGCCAGTGACACATTCACTGCAGGGAGTAAACATACTCTCATAGGTTTTTAATTATACCAAGTGAGCATAGCAAAAATGTCTTTTTCGGTCAATATTGTTTTTTACTGAAGAAGGCTGATATCCCTATCAGATGCAAAGCTGAAAGCAAAAAAAATCCCTGAAATAGGAATCTTCTCCATTTAAAAAAAATATATCTAAGTTTACCTTCTGTGCACACACTATATATGTCTACAGAAGAAGCTCCATAAGCATTACTATTTTTGCATTATAAGGTATATTTAAACTACAGTGAACAGAATGTGAAATCCTCTGCACTGTATGTATAGTAGATTGATTAATTTTGATTCTGCCATTTCAGAGTGAATGCAGCATCATAAAGCTCTGATTAGCAGGTGGCTTGGAAAAGAACTTACATACTGAATATACGTATGACTGGCTGAAAGGAAACATTAAGTACAGTGCTGTACCCCACATAACTCCAAACTGTAACTGTGCTACAGTAAGATATTACATGAGAACTAAACTACTTTAATGGACCAAACTGAGCAATACTTGTAACAGAGAGGGAATGGATGAGCATAGAGCGAAAAGGCTTGATTTTAGAAATAGGCTGTAGCTGGTATAACCTAGATTTTTTGTAAAACTACAGACTGATTTCAGATTTGTACATTTAGCCATGATCCTGGAATTTTGTCTACAGGGCTGTTCCCTTTGCATGTTTTAGCAAGAACTGAAGTTTACTTTCATATTATTGTAATGCTGAAGTAGAAGGTGATGGTGAGACCATTGCATAACTTATGTATCACTCAGGAAACTGAGATTCCTACTTTCAGTGCTTTCTTGGACTGAAGGGATTCAAACCTTCCTTACCTCAAGAATGACCCAATGGACACTCTAAAGTGGAGTGCCATCTACCACTCTGGAGGTGCTTTTATTTTGAAAATCCAAAATTATCAATAAGATGATAGTTTATCCCTATATATATTGCCTTTTTCTGCTTTAGAGGACCATGCTTTTCAATCTATATCCTAATTTCTTTCTTCTTCTTTTTCTAAACATTCATTGGACTACTCTGATATATACATATATATATATAAAGAATGATTTTGATTTGTATTCTCTTTCCAGTCTTGATGTAAAAGAAAAAAAGATAGCTACTATTTGGTTGAAGGTTTCGCCTTGTGGAGGAAAAGCCACTGGGCTAGGACTTTATGTCCTGCTAAAATCCTTTTAAGGGGTGACCAGGTGGCACAAGATGATTGAGGCTAGTTTTAGAAGGCCTGGCTTCTAACTTCTACCCCCTTCCCGCACCTATACGGACTAGAATCATAGAATCATTGTAGTTGGAAACTAAGTGCCTTATCTGCACGTTTCCTGGAACACTTCCATAGACAGTGACTCCACCACTACCCTCAACAGCTTGTTCCAGTACTTCACCACTTTTTCCATGTAGAAAATCTTCCTAATGTCTAACTTGAACCTTCCCTGGCAGAACTTGAGGACAATTTCCTCTTGTCCTATTTGTAGTTATTTTGGAAAAGAGATCAACCCCTGCCTCACTATAACCACCCTTCATGTAGCTGCAGAGAGCATCAAGGTCTCCCCTGAGTCTCTTCCAAACTAAATAATCCTAGCCCCCTCAGCTGTTCCTCCTATGGTCTGTACTCCAGCTCCTTCACCAGCTTCATTGTCCTTTTTTGGACATGATCCAGCACCTCAATAGCCTGAGGTTTGTAGCATGACGGTAGTGCAGAAGGAGGCATTGCTGCTGTCAATAACGCGCTGACATCATCTGCAGTGACCAGGTCTAAGGGTGTTTCTCCTTCCTGGTTTTTCAGAGTGGGATCAGCCCCATGTGCCAGCAACAAGGCACAAAGTTGTGTTCTTCCTTTCTGGG
>JAUBOD010088381.1:0-15095 GCA_032353885.1 Nothura maculosa | reverse complement strand
TGGGCAAAAATAAGGTGGGAAGGGGGCAAAAGAGTGAAAATAAGGGAAATGGGGAAAGGGGAGCGAAAATAAGGGAAAAAAGGAAAAGGGGGAAAGGGGAGCAAAAATACGGAGAAAAAGAGGAAAAAGTTAAAATAAGACCAAATAATGAAAAGGGGTGAAAATTAGAAATGGGGAAAAAAAAAACGAAAATGGAGAGAAAAAAGGGAATATGGAAGTGGAAAGGGGCAAAAATGAGGGGAAAGGGCCAAATAAAAGGATGAGGGGCAAAAATAAAGAAAAAGGCAGTGACAGTTTTGAGGAATTTGGCTGATTTCGGGCGTAGTTTGGCTTTTTGAGATTCTTTATGGTGTGTTTTGTGGCATTTCTTAGGTTTTTGTGTGTATGGATTTGGGTATTTTGCGGTGCTTTTTGCTAGTTTTTGTGGCTTTGCGGTTTTTGTGGGTCTTAGGGCAGATTTTCAGGTTTTTTGCTCTTAGTGTGTGTGTGTGGTTTCTGTTATAGACAAGACATGCCAATTTTCTCATCTCCCGTTTATTCAGTAAGCTGGGTACAGAGAAGAGCAGCGGTGGGGGCAGCCTGTGGACGATCCCTCTCTGGCTCCCGTTTCTTGCCTCTTGGGGCTCAACGTTTCTAGTATGGGGCTCTTCCTCCTTCCTTTGCTCGATCTTTGTGGCACTCCAATGTTATCAGCAGTCTCGTTTGTTCCCTGAGGCTTCGAGATCCTTTGATGTCAGTGGTAGACTCAGCGTCTTCGATGTTATCAGAGTTTCTTCTTGTGCTTCAGAATCTGTAAACCATTCATGCTTATCTAGTTACACAGTGATTGATCCATTCACATACATTCTGAGTACCGTGTACTTATTATAGTCACCATTCCACAGACAGGATGTGGTGATCACCTAGATTCTTATTATAGTGAACAAACATGTTTATTACATCATCAGCCCGATATGCCTGCTACTGGCCTATCAGGTATGGCCACAGCAGTGACCTCACAGTCCCCATGAGACCCATATCCCTGCTGCTGGCCTATCGAGGACAGGCACAGCCGTGACGTCACAGACTCTATCACACCCATATCTCTGCTGCTGGCCTATCAGGGACAGGAACAGCAGTGACCTCACAGTCCCCATCAGAAGCATATCCCTACTGCTGGCCTATCACGGACTAGAACAGGAGTGACCTCACAATCACCATCAGACCCATATACCTGCTGCTGGCCTATCAGGGACAGGCACAGCTATGAGCTCACAGTCATAATCAAACCCACATTCCGTCTGCTGGCCTATCACGGAAAAGAACAGCAGTTACATCACAGTCACCAACAGACCCATATCCCTCCTGCTGTCCTATCGGAGATGGGCACAGCCCTGACCTCACAGTCACCATAAGACCCATATCCCTGCTGCTGGCCTATCAGGGGGAGCCAAACCGTGACCTCACATTAACCATCAGAACCAAATCCCTGCTGCTGGCCTATCAGGAACAGGAACAGCCATGACCTCACAGTCACCATTACACCCATATCCCGACTGCTGGGCTATCAGGCATGGGCATGACAATGACTCCAGAATCACCATCAGACCCGTATCCCTGCTGCTGGTCTATCAGGGACAGGCACAGCCATGAGCTCACAGTCACCATCAGACCCACATCTCTGCTGCTGGCCCATCACGGACAGGCATGACAATGACTTCACAGTCACCATCAGACCAATATCCCTGCTGCGGGCCTATCAGCGACGGGCACAGCCTTGACTTAACAGTCACCATCTGACTAATACCCCTGCTGCTGGCCTATCAGGGATAGAAACAGCCGTGACGTCACAGTCACCATCACACCTATATCCCTGCTGGCGGCCGAGCAGAGACAGGCACAGGAGTGACCTCACCGTCACCATGAGACCCATATACCTGCTGCTGGCCTATCAGAGACTAGCATGGAGGTGACCTCACAGTCAGCATAACACCCGTTTCCCTGATCCTGGCCTATCAGAGACTGCCACGGCCATGATGTCACAGTCACCATGAGACCCCTATCCCTCCTGCTGGCCTATCAGGGACAGCAGCAGCCATTAGCTCACAATCACCAGCAGACCCATATACCTTCTCCTGGCCTATCAGGGACAGGAACAGCTGTGACCTCACAGTCAGCTTCACACCCATATCCCTGCTGCTGCCCTATCAGGGCCTGGAATGGCAGTGACATCACCATGACACCCATATCCCTGCTGTTGGCCTATCAGAGGCATGCACGGCAGTGACCTCACAGTCACCTTAAGACACAAATCCCTAGTCCTGGTCTACCAGGGACAGACAAGGTCAAGACGTCACACTCACCATCAGACTCATATCCCTGCTGCTGGCCTATCAGGGAGTGGAACAGCAATGACCTCACAGTCACCCTCAGACCCATATCCCTGCTGCTGGCCTATCAGGAACAGATACACCTGTGACCTCACAATCACCATTAGACCCATATCCCTGCTGCTAGCCTACCACAGAGGGGCACGGCAATCACTTCACAGTCACCATCAGACCCGTAACCCTGCTGCTGGCCGATCCGGAACAGGCACAGCAGTGACTTCACAGTCATAATCAGACCCATATCCCTGCTACCAGCCTATCGGAGACGGGCACAGCCCTGCCCTCACAGTGACCATGAGACCCATATCCCAGTTGCTGACCTATCAGGGACAGGCACAGCAGTGAGCACACAGTCACCATCAGATCCATATCCCTGCTGCTGGCCTATCAGGGACAGGCACAGTCTTGACCTCACAGGCAGCATCAAATCTAAAATCCTGCTGCTGGCCTATCAGGGAAACGCACAGCCGTGATCTCACATTCACCATCAGACCCAAATCCCTGCTGCTCGCCTACAAGGAATGGGCATGGCAATGACTTCACAGTCACCATCACACCCAAATCGCTGCCGCTGGAGTATCAGGGACTGGCACAGCCGTGACATCACAGTCACCATCAAAGCCATGTCCCTGCTGCTGCCCTATCAGAGACAGGCACAGCCGTGACCCCACAGTCACCAACAGACCCACATCCCTGCTGCTGGCCTATCAGGGACAAGAGTAGCCATGACCTCACAGTCACCATCAGATCAAATTCTCTGCTGCTGGCCTATCAGGGAAACGCACATCAGTGACCTCACAATTACCACCAGACCCACATACCTGCTTCTGGCCTATGAGGAACCGGCAAAATAGTTAAATGCCAGTCACCATCAGACCCATATCCCTGCTGCTGGCCTATGAGGGACAGTCACAACTGTGACTTCACATTCACCACTACAGTCATAGTCCTACTGCTGGCCTATTAGGTACAGGCACAGCCGTGACCTCACAGTTACCATCAGACCCAAATCCCTCCTGCTGGTCTGTCAGGGAAAGGCACAGTCTAGACCTCACAGTTACCATCAAGACCATATTCCTGCTCCTAGCCTATCAGGGGCAGGAACAACAGTGACATACCAGTCACCATCAAACCCATATTTCAGCTGTTGGCCTACCAGGAAAAGGCACAGCAGAGACTTCACAGTCACCATCAGACCCAACTCCCTGCTGCTGGCCTATCAGGGACTGGAAAAGCAGTGAAATCACAGTAACCATCAGACACATATTCCTGTTGCAGGCCTATCAGGGACAGGCACAGCCTTTACCTCACAGTCACCATCAGACCCATATCCCTGCTGCTGCCTTCTCAGGAAAGGCACAGCCGTGATCTCACAGTCACCATCAAACCCAAATCCTGGCTGCTGGCCTATCAGAGACAAGAACAGCAGTGACCTCACAGTCACGATCAGACCCATATCCCTGCTGCTGGCCTATGAGGAACACGCACAGGCTGACCTCACAGTAACCATCAGACCCCTATCGATGCTGCTGGCATATCAGGAACAAAAACAGCCGTGATATCACAGTCCCAATCACAACCATTATTCTGCTACTGGTCTATCAGGGACGGACAGGGCAATGACTTCAGAATCACCCTCAGACCCTTATCCCTGCTGTTGGCCTATCAGGTTTTGTTAAAGTAGTGACCTCTCAGTCATCATAAGACCCATATTCCGGCTGCTAGCCTGTCAGGGACTGGTACAGACCTGATCTCAGAGTCACCATCAGACCCATATCCCTGCTGGTGGCCTGTCCGGGACATGCTCAGCAGTGACCTCACAGTCACCATCAGATTCATATCCCTGCTGAGGGCCTATCAGGGACGGGCACAACCTTGAACTCACAGTCACCATCAACTCATAGTCCTGCTGCTGGCCTATCAGGGACAGCCACAGCCGTGACCCTACAGTCACCATCAGACTCACATCCCTATTGCTGGCCTATCAGCAACTGGCAGAGCCGTCACCTCAAAGTCACCATCAAACCCATATCACTGCTGCTGGCCTATCAGGGACAGGCATAGGAGTGAGTAAACAGTTACCATCACACCCTTATTTCTCCTGCTGACCTATCAGGAGCAGGCACATCCGTGACAGTACTGTCTCCACCAAAACTATATTCCTACTGCTGGCCTATCAGAGACAGGCACAGCCATTACAATATGGTTACTATCAAACCCATATTCCTGCTGCTAACCTATCAGGGACAGGCACAGCAGTGACCTCACAGTCACCATCAGACCCACATCACTGCTGCTGGTCTATTAGGGACTGGCACAACCTTGACCTCACAGTGACCATCAGACCCATATCCCTGATGGTGGCCTATCAGGAACAGGCACACACGTGACCCCACAGTCACCATCACATCCATATTCCTACTGCTAGCCTATAGGGAATTGGAGTGTAGTGTCCTCACAGTCACCTTAAGACCCAAATGACGGCTGCTCGCCTATCAGGGACGAGCATGTATTTGACCATCAGACCCATATCCCTGCTGCTGGCCTATCAGGGACAGGCACAGCCCTGACCTCACAGTCTTTATCACACCCATATCGCAGCTGCTGGCCTATCAGGGACAGCTCAGCCGTTATCTCACAGTCACCATCAAATCCATATCCCTGCTGCTGGCCTATCAGGGGCAGGCACATCTGTGACCGTACAGTCTCCACCAGACCCATGTTCCTACTCTTGGCCTTCCAGGGACAGGCACAGCCATTACAACACAATCACTATCAAACTCATATTCCTGCTGCTAACCTATCAGCGACAGGCATAGCAGTGACCTCAAAGTCACCATCAAACTCATATCCCTGCTGTTCGACTATCAGTGACCGGCACGGCAGTGACCTCACAGTCACCATCAGACCCATATCCCCGCTGCTGGCCTATCAGGGACAAGCATAGTCTTTACCTGACAATCACAAACAAAATCATATTCCTGCTGCTGGCCTATCAGGGAAGGCCACAGCAAAGACCTCACAGTCACCATCAATCCTGTACTCCCACTGCTGGCCTATCAGTGACTGGAACAGCAGTGACCTCACAGTCACCATCAGACCCATATCCCTGCTGCTGGCCTATCAGGGACTGGCACGGCAGTGACCTCACAGTCACCATCAGACTCATATCCCTGCTTCTGGCGTATCAGGGACGGGCACAGCCGTGACCTTACAGTCAGCATGAGACCCATATTTCTGCTGCTGGCCTATCAGGGACTGTCAGAATAGGTACCTCCCAGGCACCATCAGAGCCATATCACGGCTGCTGGCCTATCAGAAACAAGAACAGCAGTGACCTCACAGTCACCATCAGACACATATTCCTCCTGCTGGCCTATCAGGGACAAGAACAGCCGTGACCTCACAGTCACCATCGGACCAATATCCTTGCTGCTGGCCTATCAATGACTGTCATGACAGTGAGTGAGTGAGACGGTGACTTAAGAATCACCATCAAACTCAAATCACTCCTGCTGGCCTATCAGGGACGGGCACAGTCTTGACCTCACTGTGACCATCAGACTCATATTACGGCTGCTGGCCTGTCTGGGACAGGAACAGCCCTGACCTCAAAGTCACCATAAGACCCAAATTCCTGCTTTTGGCCTATCGGGGAGGGGCACAGCCCTGACCTCACAGTCACCATCACACCCATATACCTACTGGTGGTCTATCAGGGACAGGCACATCCATGACCTCACAGTCACCATCAGGCCCATATTCCTGATGCTGGCCTATCAGGGACTTCCACGACAGTGACCTCACAGTCACTATCAGACCCATATCCCTGCTGCCAACCTATCAGAGACTCATAGGGCAGTTACCTCACAGAAACCAGGAGAGCCATATCCCTGCTGCTGGCCTATCAGGTTCCATTACAGCCGTGACCTCAGAGTCCCCATCAGACCCAAATCCTTGCTTCTGGCCTATCAGGGACAGGCACAGACCTTACCTGAAAGACACCAACACACCGATATCCCTCCTGGTGGTGTATCAGGGACAGGCAAACAGTGACCTCACAGTCACTATCAAACCCATATTCCTGCTGCTGGCCTATCAGGGACGGCCACAAGTTTGACCTCAAAGTCACCATCAGACTCATATCCCTGCTTCTGGCTTATCAGAGACAAGAACAGCAATGACATCACAGTCACCATCAGACCCATATCCCTGCTCTTGGCCTATCAGGGATGGGCATGACAGTGACCTCACAGACACCATCAGACCCATATCCCGGATGCAGGCCTATTAGGGGCTGCGAAAGCGCTGACCTCACAGTCACCATCAGACCCAAATCCCTGCTTCCCGCCTATCAGGATCAGGTAGAACAGTGACCTCACAGTCACCATCACACCCTTATCGCTGCTGGTGGCCTGTCAGGGACACGCACAGCCATTACCCAACAGTCATCATCAGACTCATATCCCCGCTGCTGGACTATCAGGGACTGGTATTATAGTTACCTCACAGTCACCATCAGCCCCATATCATGGCTGCTGGCCTATCAGAGACAAGAACAGCAGTGACCTCACAGTTACCATTAGATCCATATCCTTGCTGTTGCCTATCAGGGACTGGCACGGCAGTGACCTCACAGACACCATCAGACCCATATCCCTTCTGATGTAATATCAGAGACAGTAACAGCCATGATCGCAAAGTCACCATCACACCTATATCCCTGCTGCTGGCCTATCTGAGACTGGCACAGCCGTGACCTCACAGTCACCAGTACACCCATTTCCCTGCTGCTGGCCTATCAAGGATTGGCACACAGTGACCTCACAGTCACCATCTGACCCTAATCCCTGCTGCTGGACTATCAGGGACGGACACAACAATGACTTCATAATGACCATCAGACCAAAATCCCTGCTGTTGGCCTATCAGGGACTAGCATGGCAGTGGTCTCACAGTCACCATCAGACACATATCCCTGCTGCTGGCCTATCAGATATAGGCACAGCCGTGACCTCACAGTCACCAACAGCCCCACATCATTGCTGCTGGCGTATGAGGGACAAGAACATCCGTGACATTACAGTCACCATCAGACTTATATGTTTGCTGCGGGTCTATCAGGGACGGGAAGAGCCTTGACTTAACCATCACCATCAGATCCATATTCCGGCTGCTTGCCTATCTGGGACAGGCACAGCCGTGACCTCACAGTTACCATCAGACCCATATCGCTGCTGCTGGCCTATCAGGAACAGGCACAGCCGTGATCTGAAAGTCAGCATCAGACCCATATCCCTGTTGAAGGTTTATCAGGGACAGTCACAGCCATGACCTCACAGTGATCATGAGACCTGTATTCCCAGGGTTGGCCTATCAGGAACTGACTCAGCAGTGACCTCAAAGTCACCATTAGACCCATATCCCGGTAGGGGGCCTATCAGGGATGGGCATGACAATGACTTCAGAATAATCATCAGACCCAAATCCCTGCTGCTGGCCTATCAGGGACAGGCACAGCCGTGACCTTACAGTCACCATCAGACTTATATTTCTGCTGCTGGCATTTCAAGGGTGGGCACAGCACTGACCTCACAGTCACCATCAGACCCATATCCCTGCTGCGGACCTATCAGCGACGGGCACAGCTTTGACATCACAGTCACAAGAAAATCCATATCCCTGCTGCTGGCCTATCAGGGACAGGCACAATCTTGACCTCACAGTCACTGTCACACTCACAGTCCTGCTGCTTGCCTTTCAGGGACAGGAACAGCCGTGAACTCACAGTCACCATGAGACCCATATGTCTCCTGTTAGTCTATCAGGGACTGGCACGGTAGTGCCATCCCAGTCACCTTCTGACCCATATCCATGCTGCTGGCCTATAAGGGACAGGCAGAATGTGACATCACAGTCACCATGAGACCCATTTCCCGGCTACTCACATATCATGGATAGAGACGGCAATGACTTCAGAATCACCATCACACTCATATCCCTGCTGCTGCCCTATCAGGGACAGGCACAGCTGTGAACTCAAAGTCACCAACAGACCCACATCCCTGCTTCTGGCCTATCAGGGAAAGAGCAGCCGTGACCTGACAATCACCATCAGACCCAATATCCTGTTGCTGGCCTATCAGGTATGGGCACAGCAGTGACCATCATACCCATATCCCTGCTGCTGGGCTAAGAGGGACAGGCACAGCAATGACCTCACAGTCACTATCAGACTGATAACTCTGACGCGGGCCCATCAGGAAGAGGCATAGCAGTGACCTCACAGTCACCATAAGACACATATCCCTGCTGCTTGCTGGCCTATCCAGGACAGGCACAGCAGTGACCTCACAGTCACCATCAGACCTATATTCCTGCTGCTGCCTATCAGGGACTGGAACACCCGTGACCTCACAGTCACCATCAGAACCATATGCCTGCTGCTGGCCTATAAGGGACAGGCACGGTAATGACTTTACAGTCACCAGCTGACCCATATCCCTGCTGCAGGCCTATCAGGGACAGGCACAGCAGTGACCTCACAGTCACCATCACACTCATAGTCCGGCTGCTGGCCTATCAGGGACAGGAACAGCCATGACCTGAGAGTCATCATCAGACCCACATCCCTGCTGCTGGCCTATCAGGGATGGGCACAGCCGTGACCTCACAGTCACCATCAGACACATATCTCTGCAGCTGGCCTATCAGAGAGAGGCACAGTCGTGACCTCACAGTCAACATCAGACTCTCAAACCTGCTGCTGGGCTATGAGGGACAAGAACAGCCGTGACTTCACAGTCACCATCAGATCCATATCCCTGCTGCGGGCCTATCAGCGATGTGCACAGCCTTGACCTCACAGCAAGCATCAGACCCATATCCCTGCTGCTGGCCCATCAGGGACAGGAACAGTCTTGACCTCACAGTCACCATCACACTCATAGACTAGCTGCTGGCCTTTATGGCACAGGCATAGCTGTGACTTCACAGTCACCATGAGAGCCATTTTACGGGTACTTACCTATCAGGGATGGGCACGGCAATGATTTCAGAATCAAGATCAGACCCATAAAACAGCTACTGGACTGTCAGGAGGAGGCACAGCAGTGATTTCCCAGTCACCATCAGACCCATATCCCTGCTGCTGGCCTACCAGGGACTGGAGTGTAGTGACCTCACAGTCACTCTCAGACCCATATCCCTGCTGCTGGCCTATCAGGGACAGAAACAGCTGTGACCTTACAGTCACCATCACATTGATATTGCTGCTGATGGCCCATCAGGGACAGGCAAAGCCGTGACCTCTCAGTCACGATAAGACCCAAATCACAGCTACTGGGCTGTCACGGACAGGCTCAGCTGTGACCTCACAGTCACCATCAGACCCATATTCCGGATGCTGGCCTATCAGGGAGAGCCACAGCTATGGGCTCACAGTCACATCAAACCCACTTTCCGTCTGCTGGCCTATCAGGGACAAGAAGAGCAGTGACATCATAGTCACCGTCAGACCCATATTCCAGCCACTGGACTATCAGGGAAAGGCACAGCAATGACCTCACAGTGATCATCAGAGCTATATCCCTTCTGCTGGCCTATCAGGGACTGGCACAGCCGTGACCTCACAGTAACCATCAGACCCACACCCCTACTGCAGGCCTATCAGCGACGGGCGCAGTCTTGACTTCACAGTCACAATCACACCCATAGTCCTGCTGTTGGCCTTTCAGGGACAAGCACAGCCGTGACCTCACAGTCACCATCAGACCTACATCCCTTGTGCTAGCCTATCAGGATCCGCCAAAATAGTTACGTACCAGTCACCATTAAACCCATATGCCTGCTGCTGGACTATGAGGGACTAGCAGGGCACTGACATCCCCGTCACTATGACACCCATATTCCTGCTGCTGGCCTATCAGGGAAAGGAACAGCCGTGCCCTCAAAGTCCCCATTAGACCCATATCCCTGATTCTTGCCTATCAGGGACAAGAAAAACCGTGATCTCACAGACACCATCATACCCAATTCTCTGCTGCTGGCCTATCAAGGAAGGGCACAACAGTGACCATCAGATTCACATGCCTGCTGCTGGCCTATCAGGGACTGGCACAGCCGTGACCTCAAAGTCACCATGAAACTCATATCCCTGCTGCTGGCCTATCAGGGAAAGGAATAGTACTTAGCAAACTGTCACCATCAGACCCATATCTCTGCAGTTGGCCTATCAGGGAAAGAACAGCCGTGACCTCACAATCACCATAAGACCGAGTTCCCTGTTGCTGGCCTATCAGGAAGAGGTACAGCCCTGACATCATATTCACCATCAGACCCATATTCCTGCTGCTGGCTTATCAGGGATGGGCACAGTCATGACCTCACAGTCACCATCAGACCCATATCCCTGCTGCTGGCCTATCAGGAACAGGCAGAGCAGTGACCTCACAGTAACCATCAGACACATATCCCTGCTGCTGGCCTATCAGGAGCAGGCAGAGCAGTGACCTCACAGTAACCATCAGACACATATCCCTGCTGCTGGCCTATCAGGGACAGGCACAACAGTGATCTCACAGTCACCATGAAAAAATTATCCCTGCTGCTGACCTATCGCAGACGTGCACAGCTCTGACCTCACAGTCACCATCAGACCCATATCCCAGGTGATGGCCTATCAGGAAGAGGCACAGCCCTGACCTCACAGTCTCCATCACACCCATATCCCAGCTACTGGCCTATAAGGGACAGGCACAGCCGTGATCTCACAGTCCCAATCAAACCCATATCTCTGCTACTGCCCTATCAGGGACTAGAACAGCCCTGACCTTACAATCACCATCAGACCCATATCTCAGCTGCTGGCCTATTAAGGACAAAAGCAGCCGTGATATCACAGTCCCCATCACACACATTAACCTGCTGCTGGCCTATCAGAAATGGGCAGGGCAATGACTTCAGAATCACCATCAGACCCATATCCCTGCTGTTGGCCTATCAGGAATAGGCACAACGATTACATCACAGTCACCATCAACCCCATGTCCCTACTGCTGGCCTTTCAGGGACAGGCAGAGCAGTGACCTCCCAGTCATCATCAGACTCATATCCCTGCTGCTGGCCTATAAGAAACTGGCAGAATAGTTACCTGAGTCACCATCAGACCCATATCCCTTCTGCTGTACAATCAGGGACACTAAAAGCCATGATCTCACAGTCACCATCACACCCATATCCCTGCTGCTGACCTATCAGGGATTAGCACGGCAGTGACCTCACAATCACCATCAGACCCGTATCCCTGCTGCTGGCCTATGAGAGACAGGCACAACCATGACCTCACAGTCACAATCAGACCCAAATGCCTGGTGCTGGCCTATCAGGGACAAGCACAACAATGACTTCATAATGACCATCAGACCCATATCCCTGCTGTATATCCTTGCTGTATCCCTGCTGTATATCCTGTATCCTTGCTGTGAGGTGCAAGGCAAGAGGTAAGAGGTGCCTCTGGAGAGCTCCTGAGACCCCTTCCACATAGGAGCATTGTGTCCTGGGAGGAAAGAGGCAGGCCAAAATCCAAAGGCACAGACGTGATTCCTCCACTTTCCCAGGAACAGCATTTGCAAATGGCAGATGGCTCTGATGAGTGTTGCATGAAGAGAAGGGTGGCAGTCCATAAAGCACTGATGTGGTATTGTTGCAGGAGTGGAGAGGCAGAGTGACGCAGTGATTCTCCCCATGGATAAGAGCATGCAGAACGCAGATCTCAATAGGGACTTTGGAGCACAGGAAGGAGTGCAAAGTTAGGTTGAGTAGGATAAGATGCAGTGTGCAATCTGGGAGCAAGGTCTTTTGAAGCCAAATGGTAAGAGAGCAGGGAAATAACCTAAAGAAGCTTCCACTTTTGTCTTCCCTTCCTATGTGACAAAAGGTCCAGACCAGGAGGAAGATCAAGTATCGCCTGTCAAATCAAACATAAAACTCTTTGAGCATCTAGGTAAGTACTCTGGGTCCAATTTCATTTGTAAGTCAGTGTACCTTGTGGTGAAACTTTGTGATTTGGGGTGGGATGTCTCAATGTAGAGAGGAATGTGGCCTGTGGAGACCTATCTCCATGGTCAGAAACCCTGCCCTGCAGAATGCTAGGATTCCCCTCTTCAGGAGGGCACGTGACGTTGGTGTCAGTCCGGTCCTGTCTCCTGCACTGCACTGCTCTCCATTGCCAATGGAAGGCCTACCAAGTGAGGCTCACGTGGTCAAGTTGGACATAGAGAGGTTAGTCACACTATTCGCCTGCCTTCACGGAGCAAAAGGGAATAGCATGGCCATCATATCATGTGGCAGTGAAAAATGGCACACTCGGCAGTCTGGGAACACCTCCTTGGAATGAGTGCATTCCCATTCTCCTCACAGGCTAAGGAGAAGCATCTCCTCACACCGCTCACTCAAGAGCCATGATAGAGGCTCAACACGAATCTCTCTGCAGGGAATGCTTGCCAATGTCCATGCCCAATCCTCAGCATTAGGGTCTCTCCAATGACCACCAAAACAAAGGGAGCTGCAAAGCAGGTTGTTGTGGTGAAGGGTTTAGCAGAGTGCTTAGGCTTGTTTTTAGCAGGAGCCAACCAAAAGATGACACAGCATGAGAATCTACCAAGGACAGCTCAGAGACATCACCCAGAGGACCTTGCATCAGAAGAAGGGAAACGTCAGCCATAAAAGAGGACTCTCCCCACTAGAAGGAAAAAAGGTGGACTCCTCTGCGAGAGCCCTGAATAACTCCCAGCAGACCTATGGGGAAAGAGGAGCAGAAGCCCAGGGAAGATGTAAGTATTTGGTGACAGAACTACTGTCTGTGGTGCGTGTCATTGCCCTCCACTGCCTGAGTACCACAGCCACAAAAAGAGGTCTTGCTTGAGCAGAGAGAGCTCTGTGAGCATCCTTTGTATTGAGATCCTTTTGTATTTCAGATACACTGCCCCTTCTTTCCTTTTCCTTCAGTTTTTATGTTCCAGAACATCCAGCCCATGTGTGCACTCAACAAAACATTGGGAGAGGTCAGAATTATGTGGAAGGTCTCTGTAATGCCATGGGTTAGGACAACACAGTTTAGAAGCCTCTGAGCTCAGGGGCTCGCAACAACCCTAGTGCACATTCCTCACTCTTCAAATTGAAAACATCATCCTTTCACGTGGAATGAGGATTCTCTTGATAGACAATCATTTTCCAATCCCACTCTAGTCCAAGCTTAGAATCCTTCCCATCAAGTCATCTTCTGTTTAGCTTTGACAGGTAATCAGGGTAATCCCAGACATTGCTTGTGTCACCAGTTTTGCAAAAGGAACTGCTCCCTCTCTGCTCACATAAATCATGGCTTCTCATGCCTTTTATGCCTAACTCCATTGCCTTGCAAGAAAAGTCTTCAAGTCTAGTCAGGTCTCCTTATCTTCCGTCTTACTCATTCTCTGTTGACCACTCTCATGAGTCTAAAAGAAGTGTCTCCTTACTCATGAATAACTCAGATGAATTCAGATGAATATGAATTCAGATAGCTGAATTATGAATTCAGATAATGAATTCAGATAATTCAGATGAGTTTTAGGATAATTCAATTAATTCATATAATTCAGATGCATTTCCCAGGAACAGCAACTGCACATGGCAGATGGCTCTGATGAGTGTTGCATGAAGAGGAGGGAGGCAGCCAACAAACCACTGGGGTGGTGCTGTGGCAGGACTGGAGAGGCAGAGTGATGCAGGGATTCCCCCCATGGATAAGAATATGCAGCATGCAGATCTCTGTAGGGACTTTGTAGGACAGGAAGGAATTTGAATTTAGGTTGAGTAGGATAAGATGCAGTGTGCAATCTGGGAGCAAGTTCTTTTGAAGCCAAAAGGTAAGAGGGGAGGGAAAGGAAAACAACCTAAAGACGCTTCCACTTTTGTCTTCCCTTCCTATGTGACAAAAGATCCAGAACGGGAGGAGGATCAAGTATCGCCTGTCAAATCAAACATAGAACACTTTGAGAGCCTACGTAAGTACTCTGGATCCAATTTCATTTGTAAGTAAGTGTACCTTGTGGTGAAGCTGTTTGATTTGGGGTGGGATGTCTCAACATAGAGAGGACAGTTGGACATAGAGAGGCCAGTCACACCGTTCCCCTTCCTTCACGGAGCAAAAGGGAATAGCATGGCCATCATATCCTGTGGCAGTGGAAGATATCACACTAGCCAGTCTGGGAACACCTCCTTGGAATGAGTGCATTCCCATTCTCCTGACAGGCTAAGGAGAACCATCTCCTATCACCGCCCTTTCAAGAGGCATGATAGGGGCTCAACATGAATCTCTCTGCAGGGAATGCTTGGCAGTGTCCATACCCAGTCCTCAGCATTAGGGTCTCTCCAATGACCACCAAAGCAAAGGGAGCTGCAAAGCAGGTTGTTGTGGTGAAGGGTTTAGCAGAGTGCTTAGGCTTGCTTTTTGCAGGAGCCAACCAAGAGATGACACAGCATGAGAATCTACCAAGGACAGCTCAGAGACATCGCCCAGAGGACCTTGCATCAGAAAGAGGGACACGTCAGCCATAAAACAGGACTTTCTCCAGTAGAAAGAGGAAGGGTGGACTCCTCTGCGAGAGCCCTGAATATCTCGTCCCAGAAGACCTATGGTGAAAGAGGAGCAGAAGCCCAGGGAAGACGTAAGTATTTGGTGACAGAACT
>JAUBOD010086489.1:0-15253 GCA_032353885.1 Nothura maculosa | reverse complement strand
CGTGACGCGTCACTCGGCGCGCGGAGAATCCCGCGGCGGGGGGGAGGGGGCGGTCACGGGGAGGGGGCGTGGCCGGGCGGGGTGTGACGTCACGGGGGCGGGGCATGGAGGGGGCGGGGTCATTGCAGGGGGAGGGGCAGGTTGGTGGCGGGGAGGGGAGGGCGCTGGTTCCCGAGGACGTCACTGGGTTGGGGACAAGTGGGGACATTGGGGGGGGGGGGCTTGGGGACATGGTGACCCTCCTCCTAAGGACACAGGGACAATGGGGGCAATGGGGACAATGGGGACAAGGTGACACCCCCCCTCTTTGCCATCCCAAGGACATGGTGGCCATGGGGACACAGTGACACCCCCTCTTAAGGACATGGGGGCTGTGGGGAAAAGGGGACCATCCTCCTAAGGACATGGGGACAATGGGGACAAGGTGACATCTCCCCAAGGAAGTGATGGCATGGGGACATGGTGACCCCCCCCCAAAGACGTGGTGGCCTTGGGGACAAGGTGACAACTCCCCCTTTGCCATCCCAAGGAGATAGTGGCCATGGGGAGACAGTGACACCCCCTCTTAAGGACATGGGGACATGGGGACAAGGTGACATCCCTTTCCTTGCCATCCCAAGGAGATGGTGGCCATGGGGAGATGGTGACACCCCCACTTAGGGACGTGATGGCAATGGGGACAAGGTGGCCATGAGGACAAGATGGCCACAAGGACATGGTGGCAATGGGGACAAGGTGGCCACAAGGACATGGTGGCCACAAGGACATGATGGCCACAAGGACAAGGTGGCCACAAGGAGATGTTGGGCTCAAGGACATGGTGACAATGGCAACAAGGTCACCACAAGGACAAGGCCACCATGAGGACGGGGCAGGGTAGGACCCCAAGCTCAAGGTGGCCCCGGGGCTGAGGTGGCCCTGTCACCATTGGCGGGGTGGCCACCCATGGGGACAATGTGGTGACCCCAGAGCGGGAGGTGGCCTCAGGAGCCGCCGTCCCCACCTTGAGCTCTCCTTTCTCCACAGGGACCACGTTGGGACCACGGGGAGGTGACACCGCGGTGTCCCCTGGCATCGAGTGCGTCCCTCCCCGCCCCAGGTGTCCTCAGGCAGGGAATGCCACCGAGCGTCATGCGTGTCCCTCAAGTGTCCCCTGTCCCTGTGGTGACACATGTCCCTGGTGGCGATGGTGTTGAATGTCCCCAGGGAGTCACACGTGTCCCCTGTAACGTCCCCCCCAACGTCAACCGTCCCTCAATGTCTTTGGTCATGGAGTGTCCCCTGTGATGTCCCCAGTGTTCCCTGATGTTCCTTAGAGCCACCAACCCCCCCAGTGTCCCCCTTAGAGCCACCAACCCCGCAATGTCCCCAGTGTCCCCCATAGGGCCACCAATCTCCCATGGTGTCCCAAGTGTCTCCCTTAGAGCCACCAACCCCCCAATGTCCCCAATGTCTCCCTTAGAGCCACCAACCCCCCAATGTCCCCAATGTCCCCCTTAGGGCCACCAACTCCCCAGTGTTCCCAAAGTCCCCCTTAGGGCCACCAACCCACCAATGTCCCCTCTAGGGTCACCAATCCCCTGTTGTGTCCCCAATATCCCCCTTAGAGCCACCAACCCCCATGGTGGCCCCAATGTCCCATCCGCCCCATCCCAAATTCCATCGCCCCACCCGGTCATTCCAGCCCCCTGGGGCGCCCGGTGGCACCAGGACACGGCGGTGGCACCAGGACACGGCGACGCGTCACCCCCGCGGGCCACCCCGGGCCCTGTCATTGTCCCCATCCCACCTGGAATCACCTGGGGCGGAAGCCGGGGCGCGGCCCCGCATGGAATTCCGGGAACGTCCTCACGCTCCCGCGGGATTAACCCTCCCCGCCGCCCCTAGCCGGGCCTTTTCCCCTCAAACACTCCACATTTTGGGTTGTTTTCCCCCCATTTTTGCACTTTTCCTGCATTTAGGGGAACTCCTCGTTTTCCTTTTTCCCCCTTTTTTTGATGCCCGTTTTTTGCAGCCCCCATGGACGCCCTGGCTGCCTTCGCCGGCACCTTTGCCCTCCTCATCCTCCTGCTGCTCCTGGCGGCCGCGCAGCGCTTGGGGCTCCTCTACCGGCTGCGCCATAAGGTAGGGGGTTTTGGGGGGAAAAAAAGCCCCTTTTGGGGGTGGAACTACTTGAGAATTGGGCCATTTGGGGGGGATACATTTGGGACACTTTGGGGATACCTTGGGGACACTTTGGGGACACTTTTTCCCGATTGTCCCCAGGCAGATCCCCATAGTGGGCGGCACGGTGTGCGCCACCTCTTTGCCCTCAAAAAAAGCCCTTTTTTGGGGTGGAAAAACTTCTGAATGGGGCCGTTTTTGGAGGATATACTGGGGACACCTTGGGGACAATTTGGGGACACCTTTTCCCCCTTGTCCCCAGGCAGATCCGCAGAGCGGGCGGCACAGCGGCGAGCTGGTGGCCGCGGTGCTGCGGGCGCACAGCGTGTGCCAGCTCTTTGCCCTCCAAAAAGCCCTTTTTTGGGGTGAAACTGCTTGCAAAATGGGCTGTTTTGGGAGGATATATTGGAGACACCTTGGGGACATGTTGAGGACCCTTTGGGGACACCTTTTCCCCCTTGTCCCCAGGCAGATCCCCAGAGCGGGCGGCACAGCGGCGAGCTGGTGGCCGCGGTGCTGCAGGCGCACGGCGTGCGCCACCTCTTTGCCCTCAAAAAAGCCCTTTTTTGGGGTGGAAAAACTTCTGAATGGGGCCGTTTTTGGGGGACACCTTGGGGGACCCTTTGGGGACACCTTGGGGACCCTTTTTTTCTGATTATCGCCAGGCAGATCCGCAGAGCGGGCGGCACGGCGGCGAGCTGGTGGCCGCGGTGCTGCGGGCGCACGGCGTGCGCCACGTCTTCGCCCTGGCCGGTGGCCACGTGTCCCCCGTGCTGGTGGCCTGCGAGAAGCTGGGGCTGCGCGTGGTGGACACGCGGCACGAGGCCACCGCCGTGTTCGCCGCCGACGCCGTCGCCCGCCTCTCAGGTCGGTGCCCGGGGACACCCTTGGGGACAACCATGGGGACACCCCTTGTGGCACCAGAAATGGGGCCGCGTGTGTTTTGGGTGACTTTCCTGCCATTTTGGCTGCTTTGTCCCCTTCCTTGGGGGTGGTTTGTGCCCTTTTTGGCATCTCTGGTGGGTTTGAGGGTGATGCCTTTGGTTTGGGGGTGATTCCAGTGGTTTTGGGGTCATTTAGGGCATTTGAGATGTCCTCATTTAGGACATTTGGGGTGTCTTCATGGTATTACGGTGTCCTTGTTTAGGACATTTGGGGTGTCCTCCTATGATGGCATCACCCCCATTCAAAGATAGGGGCCATGCCTCAATTTTGGGCTAATTTCCCTGTTTTTTGAGCCCACCTGTGCTGATTTCCCTGGTTTGGGAGTGACATGGGAGCTCTGGAGGGGACACCCAGCGCCCGCACGTCCCCGCAGGCCGCATCGGCGTCGCCGTCGTCACCGCCGGCCCCGGCGTCACCAACACGGTGACCGCGGTGAAGAACGCCCAGCTGGCCGAGTCGCCCGTGCTGCTCCTCGGAGGGGCCGCCGCCACCTTGCAGCGGGTCAGTGACGTCCCCAAACCCGGGGACAAACCTTGGGGACCAAAAATGCACCAAAAAAAACAAAAAAAATCAAAAAAACCACTTTTTTCTTTGCATTTTTTTGCTTTTTTTTTGCATTTTTTACCATTTTCCAGGGCCGCGGGGCGCTGCAGGAGATGGACCAGCTCTCGCTGTTCGGGACGCTGTGCAAGCGGCGCGTGGCCGTGCGCGCCGTGCGCGACATCGTGCCCACGCTGCGCGAGGCCATCGCCACCGCGCAGTCGGGCACGCCGGGTAAGGGATGGGGGCCGTTTTCCCCCAATTTGGCTGCTTTGGGGTGTTTTTTCCAAAAAAAATCTCACGAATTTGAGCTCTTTGGGAGTGATTTTACACTTTTGAGGTAATTTCCCCATTTTTGCACCTTTTGAGGCAATTTTCCCCTGTATTTCAGCTGTTCTAGGCTTTTTTTCTCCAAGTTTCAGCTGTTCTGTTTTTTTTCTCCCCCAAGTTTCAGCTGTTTTGGGGTCTTTTTGCCCAATTTTCAGCTGTTTTGAGGTGATTTTGCACAAATTTCAGCCACTTTTGGGATAATTTCCCAATGTTGTCACCATTTGAGGCAATTCTCCCCTATGTTTCAGCTGTTCTGGGTTTCCCCCCCCCAGTTTTCAGCTCTTTTGAGGTAATTTTGCACAAATTTCAGCCACTTTTGGGGTAATTTCTCAGTGTTTTCACCGTTTGAGACAATTTCCCCCATGTTTCAGCTGTTCTGGGTTTGTTCCCCCCAATTTTCAGCTGTTTCAAGGTGATTTTGCACAAATTTCAGCCATTTTTGGGATAATTTCCCAGTGCTTGCACCATGTGGGGCAATTTTCCCCATCTAACAGCTGTTTTGGGGTCCTGGGGGTAGTTTTCCCTGCAGATTCCCTGCCCCAGGGTGATTTTTCCCACAATTTACCCGCTCCAGGGTCATTCCCCTCCCAATTTCCCAGGTCCCGTCTTCGTGGAGCTGCCCCTGGACGTGCTCTACCCCTTCCACGTGGTGCAGAAGGAGCTGGGCCAAACCAAGGGCTCGGGGGGGCTGCGGCGGCGCCTGGTCCACTGGTGAGCGGTGCCACCGGCGGTGCCACCATCCCCATGGTGCCACTGGTGCCACCAAGGACACGGTGCCACCGTGACGGTGCCACCGAGGACACGGTGCTACCAGTGCCACTGGTGCCACTGAGGACACAGTGCCACCGTGACGGTGCCACCGTCCCCGCGGTGCCACCGAGGACAGGGTGCCACCAGTGCCACCAAGGACACGGTGCCACCAGTGCCACTGAGGACATGGTGCCACCGTGACGGTGCCACCATCCCCGCGGTGCCACCAAGGACAGGGTGCCACTGGTGCCACCAGTGCCACCGAGGACATGGTGCCACCGTGACGGTGCCACCAAGGACAGGGTGCCACCGGTGCCACCAGGAACACGGTGCCACCGGTGCCACCTTGCAGGTACCTCCAGAACTACCTCCACAACCTGTTCGCGGGCGCCTGGGAGCCCCGCGACATGACGCCCTTGCCCGTGCGGGTGCCGCTGGCCACCGCGGAGCAGGTGAGTGGCGCCCGCTGTCCCCACGGTGCCCCCGTGCCCGCTGCTGACGCCCCTTGGTGCTGCCGCAGGTGCAGCAGGTGGCCGAACTGGTGAGCAGGGCCGCGAGGCCACTGGTGCTACTGGGCAGCCAGGCCACGCTGCCCCCGACGCCCGTGGAGGAGCTCAGGTGGGTCCTCGGCCTCCTCTTGCTCCCGTTTGGGATGGTGGGGGGCAAAAAGGTGGCGGAATTCGGCAAAAATGGGGTGGTCACCGGGTGCCAAGGGGCAGCTTGCAAGAGGAGGGGACGCGTTTGGAAAGCTGGTGGCCATGCATTGCAGAGCTGGTGGCCACAGGTTTGCAAAGCTGTGACTAGGAGTTTGCAGAGCTGGTGGCCACTCGTTTGCAAAGCTGGTGGCCACGCATTTGCAAAGGTGGTGACCATAGGTTTGCAAAGCTGGTGGCCACTCGTTTGCAAAGCTGGTGGCCACTCATTTGCAAAGCTGGTGGCCACTCGTTTGCAAAGCTGGTGGCCACGCATTTGCAAAGGTGGTGACCATAGGTTTGCAAAGCTGGTGGCCACTCGTTTGCAAAGCTGGTGGCCACAGGTTTGCAAAGCCGGTGGCCATGCATTTGCAAAGCTGGATGCCATGCATCTGCAAGCTGGTGGCCATGCATTGCAAAGCAGTAGCCACACGTTTGCAAAGCTGTGCCCATGTGTTTGCAAAGCTGATGGCCAGTCGTTTGCAAAGCTGGTGGCCACAGGTTTGCAAAGCCGGTGGCCATGCATTTGCAAAGCTGGTGGCCATGTATTGCAAAGGTGGTGATCATGCATTTGCAAAGCTGGTGGCCACAGGTTTGCAAAGCTAGTGGCCATGCATTTGCAAAGCTGGATGCCATGCATCTGCAAGCTGGTGGCCATGCATTGCAAAGCAGTAGCCACCCGTTTGCAAAGCTGTGACTAGGAGTTTGCAAAGCCGGTGGCCACGCATTGCAAAAGCGGCGTCAGCGCTTTGCAAATCTGGAGCTTGCGCTTTGCAAAGCCGCTGGCTGCAGTTTGCAAAAGCAGCAGCACTTTGGCCCAGTTGGTAGAGGCTGTTTGCAGAAAGAGCAGCTGCAGTTTGCAAAAGAGTCTGAAGTTTGCAAAAATTCCTCAAGTTTGCCAAAGCACCGGCTGCATTTGCAAAAACTACCAGTCGCATTCGCTAAAACCCCCTGCTTGCATTTGTAAAAGCATGTCAAATTTGCAAAAAATCACCAGTTGCATTTGCAGAGGGCAGCCACAGTTTGCAAACACTGTTTGTGTTTGCAAAAGCACCTCAAGTTTGCAAAACCACCAGTTGCATTTGCTAAATAAACAGTTTACATTGGCAAAAGCACCTCGAGTTTGCAAAACACCAATTGCATTTGCTAAAAAATGCTGTTTGCATTTGCAGAAGTGCCTCGAGTTTGCAAAAGCACCAGTTGCAAAGAAGGTGCATGAGGTGCGGGTGCACCCAGTGGGATGCAGGAGCTTGTGGTGCACCCAATGGGATGCCCAAGGTGCTGGCACCCTTGTGGGAGCTCCTGGTGCACCCAAGGGGATGCCCAAGGTGCTGGCACCCTTGTGTGAGCACCTGGTGCACCCAATGGGATGCACGAGGTGCTGGCACCCTTGTGGGAGCTGCTGGTGCACCCAGTGGGATGCCCAAGGTGCTGGCACCCTTGTGTGAGCTGCTGGTGAACCCAGGGGGATGCCCAAGGTGCTGGCACCCTTGTGTGAGCTCTTGGTGCACCCAAGGGGATGCCCAAGGTGCTGGCACCCTTGTGTGAACATCTGGTGCACCCAAGGGGATGCCCAAGGTGCTGGCACCCTTGTGTGAACATCTGGTGCACCCAATGGGATGCCCAAGGTGCTGGCACCCTTGTGCAAGCACCTGGTGCACCGAATGGGATGCATGAGGCACTGGCACCCTTTGGGTAGCACCCAGCACCCTCAGCACCCCCCACAGCCCCCGGGCACCCCCAATGCCCCCGTGACCCCCCGGTGTCCCCGCAGGGCCGCCCTGGAGGCGCTGGGGCTGCCCTGCTTCCTGGGCGGCATGGCCCGCGGGCTGCTGGGCCCGGCGAGCGCCCTGCACGTGCGGCAGAACCGCCGCGACGCCCTGCGCGACGCCGACCTCGTCATCCTGGCAGGTGGGTGCCGGGCGCGGCGGGGGGCACCCAAGGGTGCCGCGGAGCACCCATGGGTGCTGCTCCCCCCGCCGCAGGCGCCGTGTGCGATTTCCGGCTGGCCTACGGGCGCGCGCTGAGCCGCCGCAGCGCCGTGGTGGCCGTGAACCGGGAGCGGGCGCAGCTGCGGCGCAACGCCGACGGGTTCTGGACGCCGCGGCTCGCCATCCAAGGTGCCACCAACCCCCCCGTTGGCCCCATCTATCGTCCCTGCTGGTGGCACCGGTGTCACGAGTTGCCCCGTTGGCAGGTGATCCCGCTGCCTTCATGGTGCAGCTGGCGCGGAGCCTGCGGGGCTACGCGTGTCCCCACGAGTGGCTCGAGGCGCTGCGGGAAAGCGACCGGCGCAAGGAGGCGGCCAACAGGTGGGGACACTGGGGATACTGGGGACACTGGGGACACCAGTGACAGTGGGGACGTTGGTGATACTGGTGACATGGGTGATGCTAGTGACACCAGTGACACGGTGACATCGGTGACACTGGTGAGACCGGTGACATTGGTGACACCAATGGCATCGGTGATACCAGTGACATTGGTGACACCAGTAACATTCTTAATATTGGTCACATTGGTGATACTGGTGACACCAGTAACATTGGTGATAGTGGTGACATTGGTGACAATGATGACACCGGTGACACGGGTGACATCGGTGATGCCAGTGACATTGGTGACACCGATGACATTGGTGACACCAATGACATTGGTGATACTGGAAGACACTGGTGACTTTGGTGACATTGGTAATATTGGTGACATCGGTGCTACTGGTGACATTGGAGACACCAGTGACATTGGTGATACTGATGTCACCGGTGCCATTTGTGATATTGGCGACACCGGTGGCATGGGTACCACTGTTGCCACCGGTGCTGTTGGCGCAGGGAGAAGGCGGCGGAGCGGCCCGCGCGCCACCTCAACCCGCTGGCGCTGCTGCAGCGCCTCGATGCCCTGCTGCCCGACTCGGCGCTCCTGGTGGCCGACGGCGGCGACTTCGTGGCCACGGCCGCCTACGTCCTGCGGCCCCGCGCGCCCCTCGGCTGGCTGGATCCCGGTGAGGGCCCCGGCGGTGCCACCCGGTGCCACCCTGGGAGGTCCCCATGGGGCACCCCATGGTGCCACCTTGGGGGGATTTGGGTCCGCAGGAGCTTTCGGCACCTTGGGCGTCGGAGGAGGATTCGCACTGGGCGCCAAGTTGTGCCGCCCGGAGGCTGAGGTGGGTTGGGGACAGCGGGGACGGCGGTGCCAATGGTGCCAGCGGTGCCAGTGGTGCTGGTGTCACCTGCCAGGTGTGGATCCTCTACGGGGACGGCTCGGTGGGCTACAGCATCATGGAGTTCGACACCTTCGTGCGGCACAAGGTGGGGACAGTGTGGTGGCACGTGGGCACATGTGGTGCCATGTGGTGACACCGGGCCAGGCGGTGCTGTGGCACAGGGGGTGGCACCGGGACATGCAATGTCACATCGTGGCATGTGCTGCAATGACATGTTGGGTGGCACCGTGTCGGGCAATGTCACATTGTGCCACCTCATGCCATGCAATGCCACATGCTGTGATGCCACATGGGGTGGCACCGTGTCGGGCAATGTCACACTGTGCCACCTCGTGCCATGCAATGTCACACTGTGCCACATCACGCCACGCAATGTCACACTGTGCCACATCATGCCACGCAATGTCACATAGGGTGGCACTGTGCCGTGCAATGTCATTGTGCCACGTTGTGCCATGCAATGTCACACTGTGCCACATTCTACAATGCCACGCAGGGTGGCACCGTGTCGTGCAATGTCACACCGTGCCACATCACGCCACGCAATGTCACATTGTGCCACCTCGTGCCATGCAATGTCACACCGTGCCCCATCATGCCATGCCACGCCCCACGCAGCGGTCCCAAGGTCCCAGGGCCTTGGTGGCACCTCGAGGCCACCCTGGTGTCCCCTCGGCAGGTGCCCGTCATCGCCCTCGTGGGCAACGACGCCTGTTGGAGCCAGATCTCCCGCGAGCAGGTGGCCATGCTGGGCAGCAACGTGGCCTGTGGCCTCGAGTACACGGGTGAGTGGCCTGTGCCCGGGTCCCCTTGTGCCCGGGGACGTCACCATGGGGTCCCCTTGCGCCCGGAGATGTCACCACAGGGTCCCCTTGTGCCCAGGTTGTCCCTGGTGTCCCCTTGTGCCCAGGGACATCACCGCAGGGTGCCCTGGGTCCCCTTGCACCCGGGGACATGGGAGATGTCACCATGGGGTTGTCCCTTGTGTCCCCTTGTGCCCAGGGATGTCCCTATGGGGCTGTCTCCGGTGTCCCCTTGTGCCGGGGGACACAGGGGACTTCGCCGTGGGGTTGTCCCCTTGTGCCAGGGACATAGGGGATGTCACCACCAAGTTGTCCCACGTCCCTGGGGACATGGGGGATGTCACCATGGGGTTGTTCCCTTGTGTTGGGGACATAGAGGGACGTCACCATTGAGGTTATCTCGTGTCCCCATGCACCTGGGGACACGGGGGACGTCACCATGGGGTTGTCCCCTGTGTCCCCTGCTACCTGGGGACACGGGGGACGTCACCATGGGGTTGTCCCCTGTGTCCCCTGCTACCTGGGGGGACACGGGGGACATCACCCCGGGTTGGCCCCTCGCAGATTACCACGCAGTGGCCGAGGCCCTGGGCGCCAAGGGCTTCGTGGTGGCCAGCGACGACGGGGACGCGGTGGCCGCGGCGCTGCGGGGCGCGCGGGCCGCGTGTCACCAGGGCCACCCCGTCCTCGTCAACGCCCTCATCGCCAAGAGCGACTTCCGCCAAGGCTCCATCTCCGTGTGAGTCCATGTGGCGTCACTGTCACCTCAACACGTCCCCAATGTCCTCAGCAGGGGAGCCCGAGGTGCCACCACCCCATAAGGGGACACCTGGGGACACCGCTGTGGCTCTGGCCCCTTTCTCCCAGCCAATAAATGTCCCCCCGTGTGACACGGGGCCGGGTTGTCCCCTCCGTCTGAGTGCAGCTTGTGGCCTTTATTGCTGGTGACGGTGACAGTGGCCCCGGTTGGGGACAAAGGGACCCAGTTGGGGACAAAGGGACCCCGATTGGGGACAGTGGCGGCAAAGCTCGAGTAATAAATAACAGCTCTCAAGTGGAGGCCGATGGGGACAAAAGGGACAGGCACTTGGTGACAAAGAGTCCGGCTGGGACAAGACGCCCCCTAGGTCTCACCGTGGTGACGTGGGGACCCAAAACGGGCCGTTCTGTCCCCAAAACGTCACGTGGCGGGGCTCAGAGACACACGTTGATGGGCTTGGCCAGCTCCCGCTCCAGGTCGAGGATGAGGGCGTCGAAGTCCTTGAGGTTGAGGCGAGGCCCGAAGGGAGGCTGGGCCTCCAGGGGGTCCCCAAAGGCGGCAGTGTCCCCAAAGGTGGTGGTGGTGGCACCAAAGGTGGTGGTGGTGGCATCACCCAAGGTGGTGGCATCACCCAGGGTGGTAGTGTCCCCAAAGGTGGTGGCATCACCCAAGGTGGTGGTGGCGGCACCAAAGGTGGTGGTGGCACCAAAGGTGGTGGTGGTGGCATCACCCAAGGTGGTGGCATCACCCAAGGTGGTAGTGTCCCCAAAGGTGGTGGCATCACCAAAGGTGGTGGTGGTGGCACCAAAGGTGGTGGTGGCGGCACCAAAGGTGGTGGTGGCACCAAAGGTGGTGGTGGTGTCCCCAAAGGTGGTGGTGGTGTCCCCAAAGGTGGTCGTGGTGTCCCCAAAGGTGGTGGCCTCACCCTGGTGGCCGCAGATGCTCCAGTCGCCCGCGTAGCGGTTGCTGGGGGGGCTCTCGGGCCCCCGTGCCCGCTGCCGGGCCACCACGGGCACCCTGGGCACGTTGGGGACACTCGTGGGGACGTCGGGGACACGCGTGGGCACCTCGGGGACGTCGGGGGCACCCGTGGGGACGTCAGGGACACGCGTGGGCACCTCGGGGACGTCGGGGACACTCGTGGGGACGTCGGTGGCGTAGCCGTCTTGGGGCTGCCCGGTGGCCTCGTCCTGCTCAGGGGCTGCGGAGAGGGAGGGAAGGGAGTTAGTCGTGGGGGGGGGCAGGAGAAAATGGGGGGAAATGGTGAATTTGGGGGTCATGGAATAGTCATGGGGGGCAAAAATGCGGGGGAATGGGGGGGCAGGGAGAAATGGGGGGGAAACAGTGAATTTGGGGGGTCATGGAATAGTCATGGATGGAGGGCAACCAAATCACTGTCCCTGCTCCCCAGATCCTGTTTTTGCCATTTTTCCCCCCAAATCTCCATCTCTGCATCCCATCTCCCATTTGCCCCCCAAATCAGCACCTCAGCTCCCATTTTTGCTGTTTTCCCCCCAAATCGGTGTCCCCGTGCCCCCAGCTCACCAGGCCAGACACGCAGCAGGTAGTACAGCACCTCGAGGTGCCGCACGCAGTCACAGGCACCGCATGGGACCCATTTTTGCCCTTTTCCCTCCCAAATCGTGACACCTCCCCCAAGCTCCCCTTTTTGCCATTTTGGCACCCAAATTTGTGTCCCCATGCCCCCAGCTCACCAGGCCAGGTGCCCAGCAGGCCGAGCAGCACCTCGAGGTGCTGCCTAAAGCAGGAGCTGCCGTGCAGGACCCATTTTTGCTGTTTTTCCCCCCAAATCGTGGCGCCACTCCCGTAGGTCCCATTTTTGCCGTTTTTGCCCCCAAAAGCCCATGCTCACCGGGCCAGGCGCGCAGCAGGTAGTGCAGCACCTCGAGGTGCCGCTTGAAGTCGAGCGCGGCGGCGCGCCGGGCGCCGCGGCCCAGCAGCACCGGCCCGAAGCACACGGCCAGGTTCTGCGCCGTCATGCGGTTGGTCGCCTGCTGCGATGCCACCAGCCGCAGGTGGCCCAGCAGGCGCGACAGGGTGGCCTGGGGGGGACATCGGGGGGATATGAGGTCATGGGTGCTGCTTGGGGGGGGTATGGGGGGGTGCGTGAGGTCATGGGTGCTGCTTGGGTGCTGGGGAAGGGGGACATGGAAGGAGCACCCGCATCCGCAGAACTGGCACCCACCTCATCATCCACCTCCTCAGCACCCATCTCCTTGGTGTCATCTCCTCTCCTGTTACCCCTAGCACCCAGCCTTAGCACCTACCTTCTCAGCACCCACCTCCTTGGTGCTGTCACCCACCTCAGCCCCAGCACCCACCACCTCGGTACCCCCTCCTCAGCACCCACCTCCTTGGTGCCATCACCCACCTCAGTCCCAGCACCCACCTCCTCAGCACCCACCTCCTTGGTGCCATCTCCCCTCCTCTCACTTCCAGCACCCACCTCCTCAGCACCCAGCCCCTTGGTGCCATCACCCACCTCAGCCCCAGCACCCACCTCCTCGGTACCCCCTCCTCAGCACCCACTTCCTTGGTGCCATCTCCCCTCTTCTCACCTCCAGCACCCATCTCTTCAGCACCCAGTTCACCCTCAGCACCCGCCTCCCCAGCACCCCCTCTCCCCAGCAGCACCCACCTTCTCAGCACTATCCCCTTGGTGCCAGTACCCACCACCTCAGCACCCACCTCCTTGGTGCCATCTCCCCTCACCCTCAGCACCCACCTCACCCTCAGCACCCACCTCCCCAGCACCCCCTCGCCCCCAGCACCCCTCTCCCCAGCAGCACCCACCTTCTCAGCGTCGGGCAGGCAGTCGAGCAGGGCGACGGCATCGCGGGGCGCGGGCGCCGCGTGGGCGCCCATGGCGCGCAGCACGGCCCGGTACAGCGCGCCCGTCAGCAGCGGCGTGGGCAGCTCGCGCAGATAGTCCTTGAGGATGCCTGCGGGCACCCACCCTCAGCGCCACCCAGGGGTGCCCCCCGGCACCCTCAGCGCCCCCGACTCACCCGTCACCACGTTGATGTCGGGGTAGAGGTGCTCGGAGAGCGTCACGGCGGCGCTGTCGCGCTCGAAGGCGTCGCGCAGCTCCTTCTTGGCGGCGGCCGAGCCGCACAGCCGGTACAGCCCGACCACCTTGGGGACACGGGTGGCATCGGTGACACCCACGGTGACATCCGCGTGCCCGCGGTGCCGCCAGCACCCACCTTGAGCCCCCGCTTCTCGATCTCGGCCAGGCACTTCTGCATGAGCAGCGGCACCTTGGTGGGCGCCCGCTCGCGCTCCACGAGGCGCCGCAGCTCGGCGCCGAAGACGCGCGGCTCCCGCGTGGCACCGGCGCCGTTGGCACCGCCGGGACGCTCGCCCGGGGCCAGCTTGCAGTAGAGCACGCCGGAGGGGCGCAGCGGCACGGCCAGCTGCTGCACGTGGCCACCTGGGGGGGACACGGGCCACTGGGTCACCCTAGGGTGGCACGTGGTGACACGTGCCACCATGTGCACATGGGTGCGCGTTTGGCACCGCTGTGCGCTCCTGCTTGTTGCGGCTGCACCGTGAGGTTGCAGCAGAGAATGGCACCAAGGTGCAGCTCCATGATGAGCTGCTATGTTGGCCACCTCTTGGGGACACCAAGTGCCATACGTGGCCACCTCTTGGGGACACCAGGTGCCGTGAGTGCCACCCCAGGGTGCCACATGTCACCACTGCGCATTTGGCACCGCTGTGCGCTCCCGCTCACTGCAGTTGCACCATGACCTTGCACCAAGGTGCAGCTCCATGATGAGCTGCTGTGTTGGCCACCTCTTGGGGACACCAAGTGCCACGCGTGGCCACCTCTGGGGACACCAGGTGCCGTGAGTGACACCCTAGGGTGCCCCATGTCACCCCTATGTGTGCCCAGCACCCTCACACGTTCCTGCTTGCCACCAACACATGCAGCCTTGCAGCAGAGCATGGCACTTGGGCACATGTCTATGTCCAACCATTGCAACCATCCATCTCCAGGGACCCGATGCCACCCTGAGTGACACCCTAGGGTGCCCCATGTCACCCCTATGTGTGCCCAGCACCACCACATGCTCCTGATTGTCACCAACACGTGCAACCTTGCACCACTGCATGGTGTTGGTGCACGGTGCATGTCCAAACATTGCACCCGCCCATCTCCAGGGACCCGATGCCACCCTGAGTGCCACCCTCGGGTGCCTCCTGCCCCGTCTCACCATCAAACACCTCCTGCAGTGCCACGGTGCCGTGGCAGCAGAGGCGCTCGCGCTGCGCCGCCGCGTCCCAGCAGGAGAAGAGCACGCGCAGGTGCCGCGCGCCGTCCAGCTCCAGGTTGAAGCTGTGGTTGAGCCCCAGGAAGGCGGCACCCGTGGGCGACACGGGCGCCGTGCGGCCCCGCTTGGCGCCATCCACCTGCAGGGCGCACACGAGCTGCCCGTCGCGCGCTGGCACCTCCCGGGCACCGCACAAGTGCACGCTGAGCAGCCCGGCCACGGGCTCGGCAGCACCCGCGGGTGCCACGTACGGGCGGAAAGCGCCCGCGGTGGCACCGGGCGGGCGCTCGGGCGAGTCGCCGTCGCTCCGGTAGCCGCCCTTGGGCCTGGCGGGCACCGCGGCCGCCACGCTGCTGTCCAGGTGGTAGCGGCTGATGACGTTGCTGGAGTCCTTGGCGGCGGGCGAGGCGGCGTCGGCGTCGCGGGGCCGCGGGCACCGCAGGCTCAGCTTGCGCCGCAGCTCGGGCAGCTTCTTCATCTTGAGCGAGAGGCGCCGCACGGTGCCCGGCGACTTGGCCTTGCCCGCCTTGGCGGCGCCCGGCGACGACGGCGCGGCCTTGCCTGGCAAGAACGGGGGAGGAAGAGGAGGGTGAGCGAGGGGGTGAGGGTTAGGATGGCGAGGGGGAGAGGAGGAAGAGGAGGGTGGCGACGGGGAGAGGAGGAGGATGAGGGTGGCGAGGGGAAGGGGAGGACGAGGGTGGTGAGGCGAAGAGGAGGAGGATGAGGGTGGTGAGGGGGACAAGGAG
>JAUBOD010084439.1:0-15404 GCA_032353885.1 Nothura maculosa | reverse complement strand
CTAGAGATCATCTAGTCCAACCTTCCCGCTCCAGCGGGCACACCTAGAGCATGTGGCACAGGGCGGCATCCAGGCGGATTTTGTGGACCTCCAGAGAAGGAGACTCCACAACCTCCCTGGGCAGCCTGTTACACTGCTCTGGCACCCTCACTGTAAAGAAGTTCCTCCGCACCTGCAGATGGAACCTCCTGTGCTTCAGTTTGCACCCATTAGCCCTTGTCCTATCACTGGCCACCACTGAAAAAACCTTGGCCTCCTCTTCCCTACAATCTCCCTTCATGTATTTATACATGTTAACAAGATCCCGTCTCAGCCTTCTCCAAGCTGAACATGCCCAAGTCACGCAGTCTCTCCTCGTACGAGAGACGATCATCTTTGTAGCTCTCCACTGGACCCTCTCTAGAAGCTCCACGTCCCTCTTATACCAGGGAGCCGAGAACTGCACACAGTACTCCAGGTGTGGCCTTACCAGAGCTGAGTAGAGGGGCAGAATCACCTCCCTCAACCTGCTGGCAACACTCCTGATGCACGCCAGGATCCATTGGCCTTCTTGGCCACGAGGGTACTCCACAGACTGCCCTACCTTCTTTCAGGGCATCATACCTGTTTGCCAGGGCTACTGTGTAGGGTAAGATGGGAGGAGGTTTCACCTTGCCACCACGACCCTGGACTTTTATCTACCCATTTCTGTGCTCTTTACCATCCTCATGTCTTGGCATGGGGGTGGGACCTTTACGGACCTGTTGCTGAGCCTTCCCTGGTGCCTGCCCCTGTTTCACTCTCTCTGACCTAGAAATTCCCCTTAACTTTTCCACCTCATCTTTTAGCATAGCTACCATGTGGAGCAGGTCCACCTGCTCACACCTCATACAGGTGTCCTCCTCCGCGCCAGCCATAGGAAGTGTCAGGCTGCGGCACTCCTTGCAGCCTGACACCTGGACGGCTCCATGCTTGAACAGCCGCTCAGTCTGGGTGCCTACCTCCTTCTTAGCGGGTGCTAAGGCAGCCCTGCGACGAGTGATTACCATGGTTGCTGCGCCGGGGAACTGCTCCCTCCCCGCCCTGCCTGCGCGAACTGCCGCGCCAACTGCCGCGCCACGCCCTGCTGACGCGCCACGCTCTGTTTGCCCGCTCTGTGCGCCGCGCTCCTGGTCGCTCGCGGTCCCTGGGGGCGGCTCCTGCAGGCGGGGGCTCGGGCCGCCTTACCCTGCCGACTCCGCCCCCGCTGCGCCTACGCCCCCTGGGGCTGAGGGTGCTTCGCTCGCCCTGCACTACGCGGCTTGGGGCCGCCGGCATAGCTGTTCTCGGGTAGGTCGTACGGCGCGAGCCTCTGCTCCAAAACCGTCACCAATGACGATGAGCTAGAAAGCTCCTTTGCTCAGGAGCTCCTTGCCCATCCATATATGTCTCCTGCCCCGCTTACTTGACTTCTTTTTTGTGGAAATATAGCGATCCTGAGGTTGGAGGAAGTGGTATTTGAATATTAGCCAACTCTCCTGAACTCCCTTTCGTTCTAGGACCCTGACCCAGGGAACTGCTCCAAGGAGCTCCCTGAAGAGGTCAAAGTCGGCTCTCTTGAAGTCTAGAGTAGTTATTAAGCACTTACGTAAAGATTTCCCACGTCCATTTCTTTTAGTGTAAATAATACCATATATATATATATATATATATACCAAATATATATATACCATATATATATATAATATATATATATATATATATCTGGCTAAAAACCCTCCAGGGATAAGATTTACAAGCTTCACTCTTCTCCCTCTCTCCCTCAAACCCTGAATAATCAAATCTTTTATTTTTGCCTTTCCAAATAAAATTTCATGTGTGAAGCTCAGAGAATATTTGGGCCACTAAAACAAGTGCAAAATATTGTAAAGTTGGCAACATTAAAATTTTTACCTTCAAATATTTTTTTCCTCAAGAGGTGGATACTCTTTGACAATCAATGAAATGATCCTCAGTTTTCCATCATCTACCTCCCATCACTGAGGATGATACTAAGCCAGTAACTATGAAATTCTCACTCTAGAACACAAAAATGCCAAAAACTGACATATATAGAGAGCAAATAATCTCCTGAAGGCAGAATGAGCTGGTCATTTTGTGGAAGTGTCTTAAACTTGTACTTCTAAACTTAAACTTCTTGCTGTATAAGTGGGAAAGCATTAAAAACATTAATAATAGCATTATCTTCACATAGTAACATTCAGAAATATCATAAGATTATAGTAAAACTTCTAATACCTCCCTCAGTTATATTTTCCATCAAAGCCTTTTTTTTTTCTTTCTTTTTTTTTCTTTTTTTCATGAGTTATCCAACTTAACCAAATTCGCTCTGGAGAACTATTTCAATCCAAATTTCTCTCCTTTTTCAGCACTAGCACTCTGTTGATGGCAATATTCCAACTTCATCATGGTTGAATGAGACTGTTTAATGCTTTAGAGAAAAGGAAAGATTCTTTCTGTTCCTCTAATGCAGTAAGTCATTATTGTACACAAATGTATAGCATTCATAAAATATATTCAAATCTAGAATGAAGAGCTAGTAGAAAGATCCTCAGTTGTCTTCCTATCTCTTAAACTTTCATTCTACATGACAGATATTGATACTGGTTTTAGTAATTTAAGATTATTTTAGTGCTCTTAAAAAGCCTAGGATCTTAGCATAGAAAATAAAAAGAGGTGTGTGAACTCCTAATATTAAAATTTCTGTAAATCTTGATGCTTAATATAAAGCCTTTTTTGTAGGTTCACATTTTGCTCTTGTATTCTTCTGGCTATAAAAAACAATAACTTATTTAGTAGTTTGAGCAAGAAACTAAAACCAAATAAAACAATTGAATAAATCTAAGTAAATGATAATGGAAATATAACAATGTATTATTTAGAACAGTTTTTCATTTGGATTGAGTATACAGAAGGTGTCAAGATTGACTGGAGGAAAACATGAGTATAATGTTTTACAAAAATGGCTGATGTTTGCAAATATTTTCTTTTTGCATGTGAGGAATCTTTCTAATTAAGCTTATTTCACAACTATATCTAGCTTTTACCATGCTTCAGATGATGCAACTAAAATAATATTCTATGCATAAATACTTGGCCAAACCATCCGAGCACCAATTCTTGTACAATAGCATTTCTGATTTCTCCTCTTTCTGATCTTTTTCACAGATGAAGTTTGGTGCTTATGCAAAACTATTTTACTTACAAGAAGATGTTGCCCCTCTTAGTGAAATATTCCTTGTATCTGTGTAAAGAAAGCAGCACTGTTGCCTCTCTTCCCAGCCCCTGGCTACTTTTATATGGAAATTTTCAGTGACTTGTCAGAGCAGAAATAAGTTATTCTTTGTATTAATGACCACTCTGTATGCAAGAGAAGAATGAACAATAAAACTTATTGTAAAGTAGCTTTCAGTTACCATTCTGACAACTTCTGATAAGCCAGAGATTTCAATCTTGCCAAAATAGCTCTGTCAGTGCATACGACATGACAGCTGAACAAAATGAAGCAAAACTGAAAATCACTGGTATAGATCACTCCTGCTTGCATCCAGCTTGCTGAATCTTCTCTGAAGAAACTTCATTTAGAAGCTGAGAACTTGTGAGATCAGCTTCATCATTTGGCATCAACATGGTGAATCATGATGTAATGTGGTAAGAGTGGGTAAGGCTTGTGATGTGAATAATATTCAAGCCAAACTTTACTGATATTCAGAGATGTACTCACCCTTCTTCATTTATGAACTTCTCATTTTTATGAGGGAGGCTGGTAACTGGAAATTGCTCAGGAAGCTGCTGCAAAAATGTCCCATCTGCTTATGCAGATTAGGTTCAGTTAACATACAAAAGTAGCCCTGCATTTGCTTACTAAATAACATGTGGGTAACCCAGTGCATGCCTCACTGCAGGGATCAAGGCAGTCTGTGGGCTCTGTGGCTCTGCAGCCCAGAAATTGCATATTGAGCTGCATTGCTAATTAGAGGGCTTCCATGGAATCGTATATCTTCTGTCAAACACTTCTGAATAGGTCCTCTTTTCACATGATAGTGTCCTAAGGGAGCTTTATCTCTGCTCTGATGTGCAGTAACCTGATAAGCCTCCATTTAGCACCCTTGTATCACTACTTAACCTTTACACACACACCTAGAGATGACTATCAATATACCAAGGCTTGAAGTGATGGAGTGCTCACCAGCGGCCAAAGCAGATTAACCAAGTATTATTTTTGTTGCAATACACCTGTACCCTATAGTCTTACTTAATCCTAGCTAACACCATTTTCAGCATGCAGAGGGCTAGCTGTTCATACATGATAAGGTTTCTAAGAACATGAACATCTTTAAACAAACCAGCCATGTGACAGGAGCATATATAAGATATAAGCATTATTATCAGAGAAGGAATTAAAGATGCTATCTGCATTTTTCTCTCTTTGTGAAGGAAAGATTTTATTAGATTCAAGTGCTAGAAATCCATTTCATAGATTTTATGGAGGAGAAGAAAAAGTCAGATTTTGGTAATTAGTGTATTCACAGTTCACATATTCAAAAACTAAACCAAAGATTAAACCCTTAGCAGACACAAAAGTGAAAAAGATGTAGGGAGTGTTATCAAAAGATGCCTCAGAATTACAGACATCATATTCATTGCCTTTTTTTCTTTATTTTTCACTCAGAATTGCAAAATAACATACAAAAATTAATTAAATTTCAGTCTGGTGCTTACTTTCAATTGCTTAAGACATTATCACCCTAAAAAGAACAACAAGAAGAAGACTTTCCACTACTGCAGGTAGTTTCTATATTGGATGCTGCATATGCAGATAGGTTATGCCACTCTGATATGTATTTTATTCTCTACAGTGTCTGGATGTCCAGTAACATAGCTAACTGGTATTCGCTATAGGAAATTCTGCTACAGAATACATCTGAAAATACATTTGAAAATAATACCACACTTATTTTAAGTTTACAAATAAGAATACAATCCTTAATCCATTACTGAACCTAGAGTAGGATTTGTGTTCTTGGAGGAGCCTCATTATCCTCACTGAAGTTAAAGGCAATAAGCAAGGACACAAGAATTTGCCTATATAGAACTTCAGTAACAAAACTGGCTTGTGTATCTTGGGTACATGAAGCATAGGTAATAGGAATGACAATTAAATAGTATTTCTATGAAACCTGGTAATTCAGGCTACTGTTAGTAACTAATTTTCTTATTTATATGAAGCTAAGAAAATTTACTCAAGGAAATAAAAATCATACCAGAATCCAGAAGCCATATTTAGTGTTCAATATGGTTGTTGAATTTTGGTGTTAAAATAAATAAATATAATCACACACACACACACACACACATATATATATGTATATATATGAAGTCACATCTTTTCTTACATGTGCATTTAAGTTAGAACTATATATAAAATGAATTTTAAATTGTACCATAAATAACTACTATATTTTAAATATTCTGAGAATGTTAAAAGTTTTAGGTGATTAGGTTTTTGAATCAGAGATTTGAGTTTCAATTTTAATACTATTTTAATTTTGACATAACTTTTCAGAATTAAGAAACTTTGGAATTGGCAAATCGTAAGTTCTGATATAATCATAACAGGAAAGAACTATTTTCAGTATTCGTGATGTAAGTGCTTACTGATGCATCTGTGTGCAGCTGGGTGCAAGGAAATGAAAAAGAAGATTAAAATACTAAGTTTTTAGGGCAGCAACTTGGTGGAGATCCATAGTCTTAACGACAATTATTTTCTGGTCTCAACAGGCAAAGGAAAAAGGGAGTGCCATTTCTTTAGTTTTGTAAAAATAGTAGCAAATATTTTGGAAGTTACTGTATGGCTTAAGCTTTTGCATAACTTAAACCACTTTTTATAAATACAGATAAATGGTTATAGTGCCACAAATTGATGAATATTTGTGATTTTTTTCTATGATTAGCTGTCTTGCAGATGAGATACTCAATAGTGTCTAAATATTTCTGGCAAGAGTGATTAGAGCAACTGCTAAGTTGACTCAGAGCCATCTCACCAGGCAGCAGCCTTCATCTACTAACATCCTGAAATTGGATAAAAGCTATAAAAATCTGTTTAAGTTTTCTCATGAAAGAACTTCTAACTATTTTACTTAATGTATCAGGTTTGAGAATCAGTATCAGATACTGATAGAACAAACAGATTTTACAACAGTTTGGGAACAGATGTTGGAGTCAAACTGGGGCAATTTAGAATAGAATAAACACAAAGTATTTTTCTTTGAATGCTCTGTTTATATCTACAGGAGAAGAAAAAAAGGAAAGAAAATAGTTCTTGTAAGAAATTATTTTCTAGTACTAAAACTTTAAGGATCACATTGAAAAACCAAGAGAATGTAAACAGTGAATATGTCTTCCAGAATATGTACACTGCCTGAAACAATACCTGAAAAATATCATTTTTTTCCCCTCACTACCCAAGTCTAGAGTCTAAGGATAAAGAGCATGGAATACATGACTTGGAAAGAATTAATCATATTCTTTCATAATCAGTAATGTTTATGACCTATGATGAGAGATTTTTTTGGCTGCATGCGTAGTCAGACTTTCAAAGTGTAACACTGGGAATTAAGAAATACAGCCGGTTTGTTAGTTACGAATTTTGCCTTACATAGATAATACAAAAATTAGGTTAAGTATCTGAATATCTAATATTCTAACATACAAATGCAGTAATGTGAGTGAAAAGCACTGCTCAATTTATTTTTATACTCTGTTCTACAATGCAACTTTTTTGTTGTAATATATTTGTTTTATATGCCACTTACAAAGTATGGATGAAAATCTAATTTCATGAGTAGGCACAAAGCATATGTAGAGGGCTATATTAGATATAAAGTATGGATTAAAGTTGAATAAGGTGATTTGAGTAGAAGACTTTCTAAGTTAAATTACTTTGTCTGTGCAAGCAAAGTATTTTCACACAGGTAAAATGTATTAATTTCTTAAACTAAAGTGAATAGTTTATGCACTTGAGGCATGAGTTTGAAAGTGATTAATTTCATACTTTAGGGGAAGAAGTTAGAATCAAGCAGAATCACCATTATCATAAAGTATGTATGCTCAAGTGAAGTAATATCTTATTCCTCTGTTAGTCAAAGTGCTGTCAGCTGAAAGCTCGATGTGTTTTTGACCTGGCTCATCTCTTAATGATTATCAAACATAAAAACTTATCTTGTGTGATTTGAATCTTAATCCTGAAGGAAAAATGGAATGTTGTTTATGAACGGATTTTTTAATATTTTGCAAGTCTTTCCATGAAAATTGCCAGAAAAAAAAGGAAAATATTTTATATTTTTCTCATAACATTGATCCTTTTTTGTGGAATTAATTCTTCAAGTTCTCAAACTCCAATACAGTTATAAAAATACCTTTTTTAAATTCTAACTTTAATGAATAAATGTTAGCAATATTAGCTTACTTCTAAGATGTGATTTCTTTGATCTTTTAACTATATTTTCTTGGAAAATGACAGCTCACAAAGAAACAATGAAGAATTCAAATTGAAAGCTTGCTAGAAATTATAGGGAATAAGAATTGTTTTTTTTTGGCTTCTTGAAATTTGCCACTCAGTCATAGAAACTTCCCCTGTGTCATAACTATTCTGGAAAAGCTGAAGTGAGTCTGATTAAAATAGTAAACTTAAATTCATACCACTTCAAATGAGACTAGATTTTGATTGCATTTTTCTGCTAATTGTATCACATTCTAAAAGGAAAGTGCAAAACATGCATTCTTGTTAGATAACATGCCAAGGACATAATAAACAAGGACATAAAAAGGTATTTAAATTAAAAGCCAAAAACTTATAATGCAGTAGATACCATTGAAAAGTGATTCCATTGTCACATGTGAGATACTCAATGCTTGAGATACCTATACTCACGAAACTGGAGAATTATTCCAATATTTAAATCAAGGAAATCCATCATACTTCACCCTTCATTACCTTGAAGCCTTATACAATATGATATACAGTTTCATTCAAAGTTGTCCTTTTTAGACAACTATTTGAACATCCTCCTCATTCCTATGCCTTTCTGGCCAAAGGCTTACTCTCAGAAATATTCTCACTAGTTTCAATGAAACTGTTCATATGATTTAGTACTATACAATGCAAGCAAGGCATTTTCAATCTAGCCCTTTGCCATGAAATATTAATACACGTGAAAAGCATTGATTGCCATTTATGTGCTTTTGGAAGCCTGGCATCTTTAAGTAGTGCTTTTTGCTCATGAAAGCAAAACAGTTCAAAGACCTTTACTCAACAAAAGCTCTAACAGTGAGTTAGAACTGTAGGTTACAGGAAACTGAAAATCAAGAACTCCATGTTCACAAAGTCTTAATGCATTTTGGATTAAACCGCATCCATGAATATGTTTTGAATATTGTCTAAGCTCCAAATAGTCTACTTCAGTTTGTCATGACCAGGTTTATTTTCTGTACTGTTTCTTGAGGTG
This sequence comes from Nothura maculosa, assembly GCA_032353885.1. NCBI lineage: Eukaryota > Metazoa > Chordata > Aves > Tinamiformes > Tinamidae > Nothura > Nothura maculosa. The sequence continues at coordinate 6,879 of JAUBOD010084439.1, read as the reverse complement.
TTCCTGCTTTACTCATTTGCCACTAGAACTGCTACTGTCCCAGTTTTCTACAAGATTAAGGTTATGCAAAACCACTGCTTTATTTTTACTATGCAATGCCCATTATTCACTTTCTTGTTTGTTTTGTCTCCTATTTTTTCATTATAAGTGCACAATAGAGTAAGGAAATTCATGTTTGTTACCATAAATTAATTTCAGCATTTGGGATTTGTTTATTTAACATAATTAATATGGAAAGATACTTAGTATATATATATGGATTTTTTTTCTGTCATTGGCTGCCCATAAGTATGAATGGACACCTCCAATAGGTTTTTAAGGAGCGATTGTCTGCCTTCTTCATTCTTTTATTAGGTTACTGGCAGTTCTTTACTCTCTTTAACTAAGCCCTCCAAGCATGTTCAAGGCTGATGGCTAGAATAATGATTTTAACTTATTTCTGAAAGACCCATGTACTCTAAGCCTATCAGTTCTCAGACAGAATGAGAAAAGGAAATTTCTTCCTTCTTGAAGGTGCTTTTAATTTCAGACTGATATATTTAGGGATTCCTAAAGAATTGAAGAATGCAACAAGTAATACAGTATCACAGATCAGTTCACTTCCAAATCACTACTGAAATGTGCAGGATATCTGATATTCTGCCCTATTTGAGAAAAATGATGAGTCTTACATTGTCCTAGCTTCCTTGCTAAGTTGCCAGCTTCCTTGACAAAAAATTGTGTCATAATCTAATATTCATAAGAAGTTTGAATAAGCAATGTTAAGAGTTCAGGAGGAAAACAATCAATACATTGTTCTAAATATCTTGACTTATATATCTAAATACCTTGAATAAGAATTACATCTCAAAAGTGATCTATGTTCTGTATTTGGTGCCCTAATCATTAATTAGATTTTGAGTATTAAACTCTGAAAATATGAATGAGGTAATTGTTGATAGATTTAAAGAGATGTCACAAATAGTGAAAATGTTTGTTTTTGTTTAGAATATGCTGTTTTGCATTGAGAAATTTCAATAAATTATAATAAAGTATTCAGAAATTGGTCTGGGAAAAATCTGAATAAATTTTAAGAACCTACTGTGTATCTTATTTACTCTAAGAAACTGTTGATGTTGGTGTTGCTAATGTTGCACACAGTATATATACCACATTAATAGAAGACTTTCTGCTGAACAAAACAGTGTCTGAGTTCTTGCATGAAAAACAAAACATCATTTCAGCTTTTCACTAAGAACTGTAGGATAAAAGAGTTGCCATTTTTAAGCCATTTTTGAGGAGATATCTTGAGTGTTTGGAAGACTGAGAATACATTTTATTTTTTTGCTTAAGGAATTGTTCACTGGTATTCATAACATAGAACTCACTTCCTATATTTCAAATTAAAGAAAATAGATGGGAATAAAAAGATAAAAATTATCACTTCCAAGCAAAAAATGATAAAAACATTTTAAAAGATTCAAAACATGAAAATTAGTCTTACAGCACAGATAATGGATTAAATCACAAATGACTGTGTTTGTCCTTTAGGGAATATTGTCTGTGACACTACGAACTATCTGTCTTGTCTTAAAGCATATTGTTCATGTGCAAATGGTGCTACTCTTCTATTATTTTGCTATACTATGATGCTTTTCTACTACTATACTCAGCTGATTCTTGAGGAGATTTTTCTCAGTGTGACTTCTGAGCACATTGGTCAAACTAGATTTTCATGCAGTCATCATTATGGATTTTCAGTAATACTATTGATTTGAAAGTTATCATAAATCCAAATGAACTTTAGGTCCTCCGTGGAGGTATTACATAACAAATTATATATACTCTATAAAAATAGGATGATGTTCACAGCAGAATATTGGATGTTTGGCACTCTATGCTGAATAGATATTCCTCCAAATAAAAATTGCTCTGGAACTGTTTTAGATGAGAAAGGATAGTTATTTTGTACTTAATTCGAAATTAATATCTTTCAGATGGCTAGAGCTAGTGAATTCAATTTTTTTATGCCAAGTCTTTAATTCAAACTTCCTTGATATATTACTTCAATTTAACTTTGCCTAATAATTTCAATAATACTTAAATATATATATTTATATTTTTACCTATGGGTACTGGGCTATGCTACCCTGTGGTACTTTTGAGTGAAAGTTAATGCAGAAGAGGAAATTTATCTGGACCTTATTGCACCCACTTGACCTAAAACTTGCCTCTTCAGAGAAAAAAAAAACTTTTTATCTTATTCTAATACTTTAGTATTACTGTTCCCTCTTTGAACCAGAATTTCTTTTTCTATATTTAATATATATGCATTTTTTGATTCATATTTATTAATAAAGTAATGAACAACAGAAAGTTAAGTGTAAAGTGTCAGATTTCTGACCAGAAAGTTTCATTTGATGCTTTTTTATTATTTTTTATTATTATTCTTTTAATTTTGAAAACATTGTTATCTATGAAACTCCAGAAAAGTTTTATAATACATATTTTATTATTTAATATATACACAGATATAGATACCTATACATTTGTTATTGTTATCATTTCACCATTTATTATATAATAGATACAGACTTCACAATATGAAATCTCATCCTTGGTCTCTGACACTTCCAGTCTTTTATGAGTGAACTGTATACTTCTCATCAGTGAAAATCAATAATCCTTTGGTTTGAGTTTGCAAATCAATAGTTTCTGCAAAGATTGTTTATTGCACATTTTCCCATTACTCAGCCATGTCAAAGTAATTCTCTATAAAGTTCAGTCTTTACCACAAGAAGATACTTTCTAGTACTTTAGCATTTTAATGTTCTTGGATTATTTTCATATATATTCACATTAGACATATGTTGAGACCTATATAGATCATAATAATTTGAATTAATATAACACATATACAGAGTTTCTAAAGTAATTCTTTCCATGAAAGGCTTTATCTCCATTTGTCTGCAACTCAGATGACACTACATCAAAATATTCCTTCTTCAGAAAGACTCTGTTCAACAGGCTCAAGGAAGTTGCAGATTCCTGGAATAATTTCTAAGAGTTTCTAAAAGAATCATGTTAAAAAGCTTCCATTTGCTTTAGATTTTAGCTTAAAATAAAGATTACTTGTTACACCAAATTCATTATTTATCTTTTGCCTGTTTGTGTGTTACTTCTGTCTGTGAAATCTGCTTTGCTTACATACTATACTACGTTTAACAGATTTTTTTCCAGTCCACTCTTTTTTTTTTTTTTTTTTGCACATAGACTATAAATTTCAATTCTCTAGCATAAGATGCACCATTATTTGCATAAATATACTCTTTAGATTTAGGATCTGAGAATTTTCTTCCCATCTATGGAACTGAAAATGTTTCATATTTCCAGAATAACAGTTTTGTTCTTTTCTCTTTTTGAAACTTCCTTGCTCTTTCATTTCCCCTGAGCATTTTGGTCTACAATTCCACTGTTATTACCAGTTTTCTTCATTCCCCCCTACACTTTAATGGTGCTTGTATTTTACAGCCCATATTTAAGATTGTGAAATATATATATATATCATAATTAAGCAAAACAGTTCATAGACTTTCAATAGATTTTCAAGTACTGACTACGGTATTTGGTGGCCTAAAGTAACTGAGCATATGCTCAGTCTCCCTTCTCCTATTGCCCAGATGCTTGGTATTGATTTACCTGTTAAGAAGTCATACATCTCCAGTACTGGCTGGCTAATACAAAGAAAAAAGAGGATTAGATTGGAAGGGAAAAAAAAAGAAAAAAAGAAAAAAAAAAAAGAAACTTATCTTACAGTATTATGCTGTAAACTACTTATAAGTGTAAGAAACCAAGTTTGAATTAATATATGGGCTTTTTTAGCCCATCAAACTGATGCTGAAGCTCCTTGAAAGATACTGCTATCTTTAGAGAATTCTGTAAAGTGATTTTGCTACCTATAGTTTCCAGAAGACATATAATGATAGATAGTTTCAGTCACACCAGATAACCTTCTCCTGCTAATATGTGGAAGACAAGAACAGTCACTTAAATGCAGAGAAGAACAACAGTCACTTAAAGGCAAAAAAGAAGAGAATAGGACAGTCACATTTTTAAAATATCAGTAAATATAAGGATTTTTTTCCTTGTTTTTATTATTCTAATAAGCAAAGATGGAGGTTTACAGTGCCTGATTTTGAGCATACACTGAGGAAAGTACTCCTTTTGGTCTCTGTGTGTAAATAAAAGTATAAAACAGCTTATCTGTTGAGGATAGCTGAAATAAAGGGACCGAGTGCCTTGAATCACTTTCTGGAAGAAACCAATACAAAAATGCAGAGGTAATAAAATATTGTGTATACTATCTTGAAGAAACCTTACTCTAAGAAATTATTTGAAATATTTAAAAGTGGGTAAGCTATATTTAGTTAATTTTCCATTCAGAACTTCTATAAACAATGGAGGTACAGATAAAATAAATGTGTCTAGTTTATAATGTTAAAATACCAAGGAAGACACTAACTTCTAAACTTAGGCATCTACTGCTTTAGAGCCTCATAATTTCTCTCTAAGCAGCAGTTTCTTTACTGCCTCTTTCTGGAAAAAAAAAAAAAAAAAAAGAAAGAAACAGGAAAAACAACTATCCTCTAGTCTAAGTGGGAAGTAACAGAAGCTGAATAATGTCAAAGGTAATGAAACACAAAGCAAGGCTTCAATTCTATTTAGAGCATTTGTATGTGATATCCATTGTGAATTATGGCAATTAATTGACATTTTCACAGGACATTTTTGTTTTCTTGTTAATTTGTTTTCCATTCTTTGCAAAAGGAGAAACCTCCTTGAGTCCTTAAGTAATCTTTTGTATAGCAACTCAGCCAACTCTAAGTAAATAGGAAATTGCAAGGGTAGTATGTTGATAAGGTCAGTTAAGACAGAAATACTATTGTCTAATACTAGATGTTGAATTTCTCTTAAAATCAATTAAATTAATTTTAGGATATAAGAACAAACACATAAACGTATGCATCCTCAGTGGACTTGCTCTGTACTCAGAAATTAAGTGTTACAGTTCAGCAGGGGAAGGAAAGCATAAAGTTCAAATAGTCGCTACTGTTAAAGTCAGATTTGTTATAGGAGTGTAGATTGTCACCCTCTGTGTTTCTGCAATAAAGAGGAGGATGTGGACAAGGACACGCTCGATGAGGAGGATAGATCTGTGTTACGACAGCCCTCACTTGGCATTGCTGTAAATTAGAGAATCTGGAGAGCTGCTCCTGCTTGCTGCAATGTTTGCAGCTGAGAACACAGACAATACAAAGAAGCTTCACGCTGTGGGTTGGAGGCTTTTCATACCTTTGCTTGCACTTTGTGTTCTGGCAGCGTAGATAAGTCTTTATGAAAGATTAGGATGTTGTTTACCTAGGCATGGTACACACTCAAAGGAAATATATTCTTTTTCCAAAAGAGTTGATTTAAATATTGGCAACCATTAAGCCACACTTGCTGAATACTTGAACTAGGCTTCCATATGTGTGCTTTCTTCAAGACAGATATAGCTGGTAAGCTAGTTCACCTGCGTATAGTTGAGGTACAAGTGAATATTCATTATTTGCAAAAGTATTTTTCCAAATATTGCCATTTTTTAGCCAGTTAAATGCATGATTTCATTTCTGAGCCAATGCTGATTTTTGTAAAACTCCATTTTTCCAATCCTCATCATGGAACTAAAAATTCATAATTTTGTCCAAATATTTTTATTATTTATTTCCTATTTTTTTTTGAGTTACATAGTTAAATAACTATTTTTAGCTAGACAATTAATATTTCTTTTTTGTAATTTCAAATGAAATCATAGTAATGCAATTTTTAAAGGAGAGGCAGCATGGGAAATTAATGCAGAAGAAATGTTACATATTACCACTAGCAAGATTTTCAGATTAGCTCTGTGTATTAGCTCTATATATATATAGGCATATATTAATTTCTGAATCTGTATACAAAAGTGATTATTTAGACTATATGCCTAAAAGAATTGTTTTGAACTCTCAGTTCATAGCTCATAGAATGCTTAAAGCTGGAAGGGACCTCCAGAGGTCATGTAGTCCAACCTCCCTGCACATACAGGGTCACCTAGAGCATGTGGCACAGGGCCACATCCTAGCTGGTTCCAGAGAAGCAGACTCCACAATCTCTCTGGGCGGCCTGTTCCAGACTCTGTCACCTTCATGGTTTAGAAAATTTTTTCTTAAGTTGCTGTGGAACTTCTGATGCTTCAGTTTTTGGTTGTTTCCTCTAGTCCTCTGTCAGTGGCCATCACTGAAAAGAGGCCAGTCCCATGCTCCTCACTGCCTCCCTTGAGGCATTTATAGACACTGACCAGATCCCCACTGAGCCTTCTCTTCTCCAGGTTGAACAGGTCGAGCTCTCACAGCCTTCCTTATAAGGCAGATGTTTCAGACCCCTGATCAGCCTTGTGGCCCTGCTATGGACTCTCTCCAGCAGCTCTACATCCCTCTTGTACTGGGGAGCCCAGAACTGGACACAGTACTCCAGATGTGGACTCAACAGGGCTGAGTAGAGGGGTACAATCAACTCAACCTGCTGGAGATGCTCTTCTCAAGTTACAATACTTCAATCTTTTAAATGGATGATTGAAAGTATTATCAATAAAAATTCTAAAAAATTAATATATGCTTCTCACTAATGATTTTCACTTCTCTGGATAAACTACACAAACTCGAGAATGAAATTTATATTTTTACATTTTTTGTGCAAGTAAGGAGCTCCAGTGTTGGGATAATCCTCTGTTTTTCATAGATCATGGATCATAGAATGTGTAAGGTTGGAAGGGACCTTAGAGGTCATCTAGTCCAACCTCCCTGCACACGCAGGGTCACCTAG
>JAUBOD010084312.1:0-15412 GCA_032353885.1 Nothura maculosa | reverse complement strand
GTTGAACTTCATTAGATTTCTCACCGCCCAGTGGTCCAGTCTGTCCAGGTCCCTCTGGATGGCAGCACAGCCCTCAGAGCTGTCAGCTACTCCTCCCAGTTTGGTATCATCAGCAAACTTGCTGAGGGAGCATTCCATTCCTTCATCCAGGTCGTTGATGAATAAATTGAACAGGATCAGAACAAGGACTGACCCCTGGAGGACACTGCTAAAAAGATTTAGCTAGAAAGGGAAGCTGCTTGATATTTTTAATCCTGTGACAGATTTGCACTAGAGTTAGATTCTTGAAGTTATGGTTGAAATTGTAAATGCAGGGGTGAGGAAGACAAAAACAAGATAATAAAAGAAGACTTATAAAAAAAATTTAAAAAGAAAAAAAAAGAAAAAAAACACTTCAAAATACTCAGCCTAGGAGTTAATACAGCGATAGCTAGTTTTTTATAGCTCAAATGGAAAAAAAAAAAGATTTACATTTATCCAAATGTTTTGCAGGCCACATTCAATGTATTCATGTCTATGTCCATATCATAGCATTGAACTGGTGTGCAACAATGAGCTACACATTCCTCTTCTAGCTTGGGTATTTGACTTTAGGCTTTTAGGTAGGTTCTAGCAGTTCCTTTGTCAAGTGAAATCAGCATTAAGTGGGGTTTGACCATGCTCATCATCAGAAAGTGAAAATAGCCACAGAGTTAAGCCACTGCTAAAAACATCTTCTATCTAACAGTCCTCATGCCACAGCAAGGAGCTTGATTATCCCAACAGAAAGAACTATATGCTTCAAATGATAGGAAAAATGAACAATAAAATGAAATGTTTGTCCTCCTGACAAAAAGAAATATCAGAATTGGACATTCAATCGACTTGATTCATTGTCAAGAGTAAACATATGAAATCTAAGTACAATTGGGCAGAAAACACACCACTGAAATTAGACTTTAACCATGTCCCTGTTCTGAAATGACTTATAGGGCATCCACTACTTGTAAGACATTCACTAGTGCTGATGGTCCAGCACTGAGTGCCTCATCTTCTGTGATTCTCCCCTTCAGCCATCTGCCAAGACAATCCAAGCAGGAAAGGAGAAGGAGGCTGTATTTGAGTGATCTAATCAAAATACAATCAAGTACAGTAGCCAACACATGGGGAAAAGAGAAGTCTTTCAAGGATGCACTTTCACAGGGTCAGTTTGGCATAAAGACCGTTTTCCCTAGAAGCTTCCTCAGGGACTGCCTCTTCCACATACAGTCTTGGTAGCACAGGTCCTTCCTCATATCTCCCACATGGGGGAAGAGGAAATTTCACAATCCATGTATTGTCAATTCAAGAAGCATCATTCCCCATGAGTTCACAATTCCTCAAAATACTTCACAAAATCTGTGTTGGAGTTTTCTGATGCTGGGTTAAGCATAAAAGATGGGATTAATTTAGAGAAGGCATTTTGCTATGCAGCTGCACCATTGTCTTCTTGCGCTATTGATTTTGTCTATAATCTGTTGCTTGAGGCAAATGGGTTTACTATGGTTCCTTTCTTGACTCCAAATACTGTTTTTATTACCAAATATAATTTAAGAAACACTTAATCTCATTTAAATACAAAAGAAAGTTAAGCATGGCTTATTTACTCCTCTCAAATCTTAGCATCTGGACAAAAAAGCCATGCTGTATGCTCTAGGCAAATAAAAGGTGGTACACTCAAAGGCAGGAGAGAGATAGGACACCGTAAGCAAAGGAGTGAGGCTGTAGTTCCACCTGCCCTACATTGTCAGCCAGCAGAGCGTGGTGCTTGCTATGAAGGGTGGTGACGGCTGTCACTGCTCTATTCTTTCCTTTAGGAACATTCCATTTGATTTTGGATATTACTTCTATCAACTGCCACAAGAGTTTCTCTTCAGACGTGCATGGCAACCTGGCAAACTTATAAAGTTACAATTAAGTACTTTTACGAAACCCAATGGGTGAATATCATCATTTAATAAGTCCAGTCTATACTGCTACCATAGAAGTTTTCTGCATATGCTTGATACCTGCCATGCAGTCCACCACATCCCAACATACTCCTTACCTTACTGTTCTCAAATAGACAGAAATTATAACAGGAAAGAACCCAAAATTTCAGCCAAGCTATCTGAGCTCTGACCTTAGCTAGCTCCACTTTGCATATCACAGAATCACAGAATGGCTGAAGCTGGAAGGGAACCCTTGAGATAATCGAGACTAGCCCCTCTCCTGCATCAGGGACATGTAGACCACATTGTACACAGTGGAATCCAGGTGGATTTTGAAGATATCCAAAGAAGGAGACTCTACCACCTCCCCAGGCAGCCTGTTCCAGGGCTCTGTCACTCCACTGTGAAGAAGTTCTTCCTCACGGGCAGATGGAACTTCCTGTGTTTCAACTTGTACCCATTGCCCCTTGTCCTGTCACTGACAACCACTGAGAAGAGTTTGGCCCCTTCCTCCTTACATTCACCCTTCTGGTATTTATATGTAAATCAGATCCCCTCTCAAACCTCTATTCTCCAGGCTAAATAAGCCCAGCTCACTTAGGCTTTCCTCATACAACAGATGCTCCACTCCCTTAATCATCTTTGTCACTCTATACTTGATCCTCTCTAGAAGCTCCACATCCCTCTTATATTGGGGAGCCCAGAACTGCACACAATATTCCAGGTGCAGCCTCACCAGAGCTGAGTAGAGGGGCAGAATCACCTCCCTTGACGTGTTGGCAGCACTCCTCCTGATGCAGGCCAGGATCCCATTGGCCTTCTTGGCCACGAGGGCACACTGCTGACTAATGGTTAACTTGGTGTCCACCAGGACTCCCAGGTCCCTCTCTGCGGAGCTGCTTTCCAGCAGGTCAACCCCTAGTCTGTCCTGGTGCCTGAGGTTATTCCTCCCCAGATGCAGGACCCTGCACTTGTCCTTATTGAACCTCTTAAGATTCCTCTCTGCCCAACTCACCAGACTGTCCAGGTCCCTCTGGATGGCAGCACAGCCCTCCAGAGTGTTGGCCATTCAACCCAGCTTGGTATCATCCACCAACTTGCTCAGAGTGCACTCAGTGCCATCGTCCAGGTCATTGATGATCAGATTGAGCAGCGCTGGGCCCATTACTGAGGCACTGGCTACAGGCCTCCAACTGGACTCAATCCCAATTATCAACCCACTCTGGGCTCTGCCATCCATCCAGTTCTCGATTCACCTCATTGACCACTTGTCCAGTCCATACTTCCAGAGCTTTCCTACAAGGATATTATGGGAGACAGTGTCAAAAGCCTTGCTGAAATCAAGGTAGACAACATCCATGGCTCTTCTCTCATCCAGCCAGCCAGTCATCCCATCATATAAGGCTATTAGATTTGTCAAACATGACTTCTGCTTGGTGAATCCATGCTTACTACTCCTGATCACCTTCTTTTCCTTCATATGCCTATAGATGCTCTGTAGGATGAGCTGCTCCATCACCTTAACAGGGACAGACATGAGGTCAACCAGCCTATAGTTGCCCAGCTCCTCTCTCTTGCCCGCTCTGAGGACTGGAGTGACATTGTTGTTTTTTTTTTTTTTTTTTTTCCAGTCCTCTGGCACCTTGCCCCGCTCTCCATGACTTCTTGAAGATGATGGAGAGCAGCTGAGCCATAATCCCTGCCAGTTCCCTCAGCACTCTTGGGTGAATCTCATCAGGGCCCATGTATTTATGGGTGTCCAGTTTGCCTAAATAATCCCTAACCCAATCCTCCTCGACCAGCAGAAAGTCTTCCTCTCTTGTGTCTGGGCTCTGTTGTTTTTATGGACCAGCCTTAGCAGTAAAGACAGAAGCAAAGAAAGTATTTAGTAACTCTGCTTTCCCGGCATTCTCCCTCACCAAGTCTCCCTCCCCATTCAGCAGCAGACTAACATTTTCCCTTGTCTTCCTCTTGCTGCTGACATATTTATAGAAATCCTTCCTGTTGTCCCTGACATCTCTCGCTAACTATACTCATATCATAAATAACAAAAAATCTTTCCTAATTGAGTGACAGATACTTCTGTTCTGAGGTGCTTCTGTTCTCTAGCATAAATGGATCATGGAGAAGTTCTGTGCTGGGGTAACATTCTGGAGTGTTACCCATGCTATGAATCTTACAAACATGGAATACAAAGACAATGCAATTGCATACTTCCCCAGTTTATCATAGTGCAAGTTAACCAGTGCAAGCTAACATATTTACATATAATCCAAGTGAAGTTAAATTTGAAAAGCATATTGTGTTGGGGGAAACAAAGAATAGCAATTTTTATTGCTTTATCTTATATTTTGAATTGTTTGGAACAAATCACTCCTTTTGTCAGCATTTATTTCTACAGTGCCCCAAAGTGTGCTATCTGCTGTTCAGATGCTTTATTTATTTAAAAATCAATCTTTTCACCATCATCTCCACTGCTGCTAACAAGACTGTGTATATATGTAATATTGTAACTTTGTGTTGCCTGTATATACTCAGAAACAAATATGCATGTTATATTGCCGTAAGCACTGCAGTGTCTTCTTTTACATAAAAGTAAAGTATTTTTAGTAAAACACAATTTAAGAGTGATTTGAATTGCAGGGAATGAGCAGGCAGTTCATTGTGATGCCTATGATGAGATAGCTAGCACGCATTGATTTTAACTTGTATGGTAGTAAACACAGTAAACATCTTGAAGTTAAGGCCAGGACACTGAAGAAAAAAAATAACAAAGTTTAAAAACTGCTTATAGATTTTTCAAGGCTAGAGTTCCTTGCTTCTGGCATCAAATATGTCTCACCAACTGGAGAATCTTCACTTCTACTTTCACCTGTTAGCAAAAATCATGTCTAAAGGCTTCTACATACTCAGATAACACATTTAAGATCGAGTTCCTAAACAAGCACTGCACATTAGAAGGGGGAGAAGAGAACCTTGATCAAGCTGTGACTGAGGCAAAGGCAGCTGCAGAGAAACAGAATGGAAAAAGTCAGAAACTGAGAAGCAGCAGTGAAAATTCAAGAAAATCACATGCTTATCCATCTGAGAGTAGAGGTTGCTGTTAAATTAACAGAGAATATCCTCAGAAATACCCTTGATAGATGGATCCCCATGCTTTAAATAAATTCAGATACATTATACAGTGAAAAGTGTTGAGGGAGCAGCTGGAGCAGCAAAATATTCCCAGTGTTACACATGAGAAATGTATTTTCAGAGTTGAACAGAGAAGGCTCAAAATACAATGCATGCCTTTTTGTATTAGCAAGTGATACCTCATTTTAAACTTACCCCAGCCTGTGCCAAAGAGTAGTTTCACAGATTTTTGAGAGATTACTTGAAAAAATTCTAATGGATAACAAAGAAAAATTTTTCAGGGAGACACAAGAATTCACAGAGTCCTATAATCTGTAAACTGATCTAATAGAGTTTATCTATCTCAGGCACAAAACAAGCTGTGGAAGCTGATAAGCAGGCCACCAAATTAGATGGCAGGGGTGGGAGCTGCCTATCTGTAGCCACCAAAGATGGAAAACATTGGCCTTTGTCTTTAGTACCACCTAGTGTCAAAAACTCTTCTGTCTGAGCTGAAAATAAATGGATTAAATTCTATCTGTTCTTCTTTATTTCCTTGGCCTAGAACAAAAGCAGAATATGTAGAAACATGGCAAGGAGGGCCTCTTTTTAGGTGGAAAGCTTAAGGAAGAGGGTCTTCCATCCCTCTGCTTACTCTGTAGGAAACAATATTTTGGGCCTGAAAATAACTTGCCTGTGTGACATATCAAGCCCATACTCCCCCCAGTATCATGCATAATTTTCAAGGACATTTTTATTTTTCCATACCCTAAGCAGCAGAAATGCTGTAGGTTAAGACAGAAGGTAGAACAGAACACAGCAGGCACATTTGCCAAGCCCGCATGGAGCGCGTCTAGCGCGAGCTCCCTGGAGATGCCGGTTGCACAAGCACACGGGCCTGCATTACAACTCCTATGACTAATGAGGAGCTGCCCTGGCAGCTCCATACATACCTCACAGATCTACTTATAGCTTTAATGCAAGAACAGGCAATAAAAACAAGATGAAGATTAAATATACAGCAAATATTTATAGCAACATCAGTTAACTGTATAGCTTAGGCAGGAGGTGTTAATTACAATTATAGATGAGCTAGCTAGCAGGTCACATTAGTGAACATAGAGCAATTATCAACCTGCTGGTTTTCCTGCTACTGGTAATATACATGCTTTCCTATTTTTGATGGAACATAATAAATGTACTGAAAATGTAGCAGAACAATAATGGATACAATGCCTATTTAGGTAAACTGCAGCTGTGATGTGCAATATTATCAAAACCATATTTTGTTTCATTTGGAATAACTCACTATTCGGAGAGTCAAGTAATTCTAATGCTAGACTTGAGCAGAAAAAAAATGTCATGAGTATTTCACAGATGGACAGACACATGTTGTTTCTAGGCTTAAGGTTTACAAATACAAATTAACTTTATCTGGACCTGAGGCAAAAGCACAGTTTAAATTATGCACCAGTAAGAAATTAGATCTAAAAGTATCAACATCAGGACATCTATTCCTAGGTGACAAAATTCCACTGACAGGAGACTGTAAGAAAATAGTCTCTAACCCTGGCAAATTTATTATTTTTATGAGCTTGCTTTGAGAGTTGGTTTAAGGAGAGATGGGCTCACTACTGTCAGTAGCCAAGGTGGCAGTTTCAGGAATAAGATGCGAGAGGACTTAGGACTTATTTTCAGTGGAAGGTGGGACACTAGGACACTAGTTTCAGCCATAAATCTTGTAGATACAACACTACAAAATCACCCTTTCTCCAACTCTAGAAAAGGGAGGTACTTCAGAGCTAGCCTGGCTATTTTATTATACCTATATACTACCTATTCTAGTACTTATTCAGTAAAACTAAAACTCCTTTCACTCAAGGAGGATTTGCTCATCTGCAACTAGACTTCTTTGGGAGAAACTCGTCACATTTATACTTACAGTGTGCTCTCTCCTCTGGCATATTCCTGGCAAGACATCTGTTGTCCTCTATCATTCAAACCTCAAACAAATGCTAGAAAAACAAAAACACAAAAACTAATTACTCAGTACTTAAGCAGAACATGAGTCATGTTCTGAAGATGTAATGTTGTCATTTCATATGCTTTCCATATATTTATGCCATTACTTCAGCCACATTAAAATTCAAAACAATGGTATCAAACAACTGTACATTTTTTTGTGTGAAAATTCATATCTTTCTGAGCAGATGTTTATCAATTAAAAGGTACAACTGGGATATTAAAACTAAGCTACACATTTCCTGCTCGTTTAACAATAATTGAAGGTGAATCTAGTATTATACATGTGTATTATTCACGAGAAAAATCTCTCCTATGTTAATATATAAAACAAAACTTCACAACACTAATAACATTAATTTTTATTAGTCAAGAGATGAAGAATTTTTAAGTCAAAGGAAGCAATGATGGCCAGAACCAGTTAAGTATTTTGAATAAATTCCGTGACTATTTGCTCAATTTTTAAAATAAAATTGTTTCTAGTTGTATTTGCACCACTTAAATTCAGGACTAACCATCTGCCTAATACAAGATCTGTGTATTATGTAAGTAAGTCAACATAGCTGTTATTTTGAGAGCTTACCTGAGATATAAAGGGAACATGCACTTCATTCTTTATTTTTGTGCAGCATAAATATACCCCAAAATATGATAGATCTATATATGATACTTCTTTTGAGTATGTGTAAGTTATTACTCTGTTTTAACCTTTGTTTTTTTGATAAACATGATTGAAAGAAACTGATCAAATATCACTGACAGTATATGTTGTCTTAGATATCCTATATTCTTGAAAATTCAATGGTCATTGGTTATAACCATCGTTATGACCTGGGTTATCAGCCAAATACTTATTAATCATTGATAACTGCTAAAGCAAATGTTAAGTAAGTAAACAGCACAATTTGATATCAACATCTTATGGGCTCATTCATGAACCTGAAGGTTGATTGTTCTTCAAAACTTACAGTTTTCCTCTCAGGTTTCCTAATGAGGCCCTAGCATTTACAAACCTTTGGGTCTGGATGCATTTCAAAGCACATCATTGTCATTATCCTTGTGCAGAAATTTTCAGTAGCCCCCTAGCGGTGCTGGGACTTGTAATGTCCAAGCAGAGGGCCAGAAATAAATTGCTGCTTTCCATTGCTACTTCTTTTCTCTCACAGGCTCAGAATTAGGAGTGGTTTTAGTTTTATGTAGAGAGAGAATTGTCTTGAAAATAATTCCCTAATTTTCAAGATTGTAGGTACTACACTCTTAATCCAAGGAATAACTTTAAGGCAATAGACAGAGGTTCAGGTTCTGCAGAAGGATCAGTTAGGGCACAATTTTTTTTGCGGCTACACGGTAATCATCCAATCATGTCATGATATGAGGGCAGATATATGGTCTCTGTAACTCATTTTAGTTAATAGAAGTCTTTTTCTCCAACAATCTATATCATTTACCTAACTGAATCCAAAGTCTAGAAACAATTTTGGTAACAGCTAAATGCTAATGCCTGTGGCTTTATCCACAGAAAGTCAATGAGATTTTTCAGAGAAAATTATTTCTTGCACATAAAGATTTACATAGACAGCATTGCAGCAGAATTGTCTTTGTAAGCTTAAGGCCTAGCATAACGCAGATTTGATCTTAAGCACAGTTATAAATTTAGTTATCTATTTTTAATAAAAAATCAAAAAGATGCACTGAATTATAAAATATATGCAAACATGAAGAACATATTCAAATTTTGAATATGTAATTTGTAAACTAATTGCCACCAATACTTCAGTTGGCAAAATTTACATGTCCCTCAAGCCTAGTTTAAAGGAGCTAATGAACATGAACAATGAACTACCTTAATTTCTAGTTTCCTAGTATTCCCAAGCAGAGATACTTCGGTGTTTATACAGGAAGTTCCATCTCAGTTCAAGCTCTTTTCTTTGCTCTTCCTCAGAGGCAGATTGGCTGTGTTCTGCTCTCAACCCTATCTTGCTTTGCAGATCACCAGGTAATGCTAATTTTGCCAAGCTGAAGATGTGATCACAAACACTGCTGCCTACACAACACCAACATACTAGCATGTACTTCCAAAGCCCAAGAACCATGATTTGGCACATAGTTATAATGCCACCCTGAGGATATTTCATTTACTCAGACAATCAAATGACAACTAGACAATTTAGCAATTCTAATGAGAGTTCAGCCTACAAGCATAAATTCTCTGAAGAGCTTCTGGAATCATAAAAAAATCAACACCTTTGCTGGTGCCATTAGGGGAAAGCTAGTTCTCCAGTAACAAATTATCGACAAATTCCTGAAAGTTCTGCATTTCACATGTGCAGTGATGCAACTCGAAATTCTAGACAAAATTCCGAGAGCAAGTGTGTGTGTAATCAGAGGCTGATCCATGAGAGACAAGTACAGAGTTACAGGGGGCTTTTCTTACAAAGGAAAAAAAAAACCCTTTGCCTCTGGCTCCTTCTGAACCAAAACATATGGATGTTATTCACTGTGAATAAGAAAACTGGTAGAATTACTGTTTTTGTTTTGTTTTGCTTTTTGTAGGGGAGGGAAGTGGTAGGTAATACGAAAGCCTTCACTGAGGACAGTACTAGAGTAGTTCTCACCCCATAACATCATGGATGACCCATGTAGGCACAGCTGAATTTGGCAGATGCTATAAAAAGAAATAGTGCAATAACAAGAGCCTCTTCTAATACTATACTATATAACGGAGGGGTGATTTTAGGTAGTTGTCACATTGAAACACTGCGCACAACTGATTTCGAAATGGGAACAGCCTGGTTATGGTAGGCAACTACGCTCTGAAAAACTAAGGAAAACCCCAGATAGGTAGGTGTTGGATAATCCCTTCTAAATCTGACTCCTTTTTTCATTTGTTTTTTCTTTTTTTCTTTATCTTTTCTTTTTAATTTCATTTGTACTGGAATCGGAATTTGGCTGATACTTTTCCAGGGGATGTTTGTAAAAGGTTCAACTCAAGCTAACATAAGCACAGAGCATAAGAACATCATACATGAAAGATCAATCTGTAAATCACTACAGCAGCTTTACCACTTAATTCAGAGGACACATCCTCTTCCAGACCCAGAAGTTACGGTGAAGATACAGATTAAGGTTGACTATAAACCTGCACAAATAAAATCAGATCATGCAGCATACTCTCTGTATGTACGTATAAAAGTCTTTCAGCATTCTGAATCTACGTCTTGAGACAAGGATAGTACTGCAAGCACACATCAGGCAGAGGCAACTAAAGGTAAATGCTATACACCCAAGAAAGAAGAAAGAGGAAGGCAGAAAGAGAAACAAAAATAAAAATAAGGAATAAAAAAAATCTACAAGGGTAGAATATACCTGAAAGATTTTAAAGAAATGAACATGAAAAAAAAATCCTGCTCATGAGATGACAACAATAAAAAGATTAAAAGTGTTTTTAAGTTATTTTTAAAATTTTGCTTATTTGTATTTTTTATTTCAAAATACAGCTCAAAAGATTTATCAATCAGCCTCTTAGAGCCATTAGTATTTAAGGTTATAAGGTTATACTAAACTTCCATGTATTGCTTGCTCTAGGAAAACAGAATTTCTTTTATTTTTCTAACTTTATGGTGCTTCACTTTGCCTTGTTTTCAAGCCTCTTAAAAATCAGAAACTGGACACAGGAGTAAGTTAGATGTTAACAGAGCCTGTGGTTATCAGTGTTTTCTTAGCATCCAAACTTTGGTTTTGCCAGCACTGGAAAATAAAAATGTCATTTTGTTTAAACTCTTTGACACTTAAGATCACAGCACGTAAAAATTGCTGGCAGAAGAATAGGCAATTGAAAAGCTTTGATGCCCTGTAGTACAGGCATCCATCATCATGTCACCTTCTGCTTTCACCTTTTATCAAAAACTAAATTAGAAGACTGACTTAAATGTTATCAAATTTCATCAACAGCTATCCTCTTCCCACAGCTCTTCTATGCAAATTTTGAAGCAGAAATAAAATTTTGGAGGTTTTCTTATGGATAAGGCATGAAAGACAAACAAAAAAAAAAAAACCAAAAAAAAAAAACGGACCAAAGAGAGATGCAGAAAGTTTAAATTCAAAGCCAGGAGTTGCACCTAGACTAGCTCACTGATAAACTTCACTCCAAAATATTGAAAGTTGAAGTCAAATGTAGCTGCTAAAATGATAATCTTTTGATATGACACAGTGAGAGAAAAAAGATCTAAGATAAAATATATATTCAAATTTTCTGGAGCTTTCCACATAATAATCTTTCTTCTCATGATATCAAATTTTTGTTCATTGAGTTGTACAATACAAACACTCAAGCCCTAGACACTAGCTTGAAGGTACTGCAGAGTATAAATACCATGTCTCATTGTCCGCTTTTTTCTTCTCCCCTAGTTAATAGGAGGAAAAAACTGCTCTAGACCACTTCTGGTCACATATTATTGGCTTTTAATGGGCTAGCTGATCCAGGTGGAAGTCTGCGGGCAGAGATAAAATAAAAAAAACTTGTAAGACAGAGCACCTGTGCACACCATTATGCTTACAATACTGTCATAATAACTCATGATCAGAATCAACCCAGTAGTTTGATCCAAGGAGTTTCATGAAGCAGGTTAGGAAAAAATACAATTACATTTTTACATTATATATTTACATACAGAAAATTCATTATAAAATAAAATACAGAGGTTTAGAAACTGGCTGCATAAATTGCTAGTGTTTGGTTGGGGGCAGTGTTTTCCTCTATCTGGTTGGCTTTTTTTAAAGTCTATATTAAAAAAATGTATTCCTTGAAATAAAATTAAAAACCACTTTCCACCTTTTGAAAGCACAATGAGAGAGGAAGTGATAGAAAGGAAGCCAATGCATCTTTCTGGAGTGCACAGCATTCAGTCAGAGGCAGGACATAATATCTGCAGCCTACTTGAACTATCATCCTATAAAATTTTTCGATAAATATCTCATGTATTAGACCACTTTAAAATAAGGTACTGATAAGATAAATCTTAACAGAAAACAGTCTGCATTCAGAATTGTCTGGAACTATCAGTAACTGACCCCCAAATAGCAATAAACAGACTATGTTCTGTAAAGTATGAAATGTCTAACAATTTCTTTGTGTTTACTGTAAATATGAGCTGAGTATTCCAAGTTGATAGGATTCCAGTCATTGTTCCACCAAGAAAAGGCCAAAGAGCCAGTAAGTTCTCATATGACTGATGATCTACTGAAGGACCTGTGATTTGGCTCACTGCTTCGCCTGCCATGAGTGATAAGCAGCTTCTTCTTGCAACAGCAAAACCTCCAAACTATATTTCAGGATGTTTTTTTTCTTGCTAAGAAGTCTGCTATAGAGAATTTTTACTATTACAGCTATTCTAGCAAAATCATGTTGGAAACCTACCTCTTTTCAAAGGAGACACAGCAACCATGTCCACATTAGCAAGTCTGTAGAAAAATAGAAGCAGAGGAGTGAGACAGTGCATGGGACAAGTAAGTTGTTTTGGTCTTGCTTTAGCATTGTCCCAGGGACCCATTCATGGTTGGATCCCATCTTCTATTTTCATTTTGCACAAAATCTTTTTTTTTTGGTGTACTGAAGTCACTCCATAATGTGAGCTGTGGAAAATAAGTGTTGAGATCAGGAGAATAACTTTGAAAATACACTCCCAACCTGAAGGAAAACACTAATCGTCAATTATCCCTGAATGCAAAACAGAAGGTGCTTTCCTGATGGTGCAAATCTACTTCCTCTCCAAATTACAAAGTCCAATACATTCTTTTAAGTTCATACAAAATTTGACATTTTTCACTCATACATTGAAGGCCACCTGGCAAAAATCTATGTTAGAAGCCTGATATAATGGTAATACTAAAGGCAAATCAATACAAAGCATCTGTAGACACAGAGCAAAAAATTCTGCAGCTACACCCCTTCTGTAAAAATGATAGATGTACTTATTCTGCCACAGGCAATCAGAGCTGTTGACACTTACTGCCATTTCTATATTTTTCTGAATTTATTATCATTATGTAAAATACAGAATCAGCATAAAATTTTTATTTTTAGGACACTCAACAGAAAAAAAAAATGAATAGAGAACAGAAAGCCTTTGTTGTATGTGTACTTAGATAATCCTTTAAGCTGTACATTGCATAGCACCTATCATTAATTTTAGAAGTCATTCGACAATAATCTTCCACAAAGCTTTCAAAAGTGTAAGGATGAAGTCTCATCTCCGTGAGAATGAAAATTTTTCCTGTCTCACAGATATTATTTATATTCACCAGTGCAATGTCCATTATTTTTATGTAATGCAATGCCTAGTAAAGACTTCTAGGTAGATAAATACTGAAAAAAGTCAGAGAACTTCAGACAAGAGCTTTTTACAATTTTTCAATGTTTTGTTGTTGTTGTTGTAGGTCAAGCTCATTTATCAACATTTTTTGTGGGTGCAATATGAATGACAACAAGCCTTGCTGTGAAACACTTCTAATATATCCTATATGGAAATGCTAGAAATATAGAAGGAGAATTAGGCAAGAGAAGCACTTGCAATTTACTCTTTTCCCTACTGGAGATCTTTCACTGAAGCACTCCCATAGGATCCCTTCATTATTATGTTTTTTTTTTTCCTGTGGATAGTGCTTTTCCTGATCTACATTAACTGTTTATTGGTCCAGAGAGTGAGAAAACTTTTCACACCTATAAACTAACAAATAGACCTCAAAGACCTTTGCACATCTCCCTGATCTGAAGCTAAAAGAGCAAGGACTTGAAATTGGTTTTCTACCGAATACTCTTTTGAAGAGCCTTGTCACAGCAATGACAATTAAATACCACATTGCTTTTGTCTCAGTTCTTATCCCATACCATCAGAAGAAACACATATTATCATTTCCACTCTCATAATTGTCAATCATTCACAAGACAGCTCACTAGATTTTCAATCTGAAGAAGTTGTAATGCAATATTGATGTACATCAGATACATCAGTAAAACTTATTCCATAGAATGAGCGATTAAGAGTTGCCTGTCTATACTTCCATAAGAACATCAAAGTTATTCTCAAAATCTTTATTACCCTGTCACCTTTTATAAATACTCAAATAACTCTCAAACATAGATAATCATTCTTAAATTTGCACACAACAGAGGGTATTCAGTCTTGTTTAAGATGAGACATAAATGATATAATGACACTCCTTTCTAAGTCCCAAACAGAATACCAATATCTAAGTCCCAAAGAATACATCAGGTTATTTTCTTTACTAGATACCTCTCTGCTTTTCCTCAATTCCTAAAGGCTCCATTTAAATCAGCCACTTATATGTCAGCAGAAACGCACCAGAAATGTCTCTTCCAAACAGAAATGCATTTCTATTTCTTCTAATGTGCCATTATACACAAGAACCCCATCTTTACCCATGTTGCACAGAAGTCTTAAAAAATATTTGCAACCATCAATATAATTAATCTTATCTACTGTGATGATAGGCTGTCTGCAGTTTATGTAATGAACTAGCTATTAGAGAACTCACCTAAGAGTTAAGAAATTAGAGGAGCCTAAGCTCACATGCCAGGAGATCAGGTACTAACCATCTGCTTTTCAGTTGATAGCAGGTGGAAGCTATACCATCTGCCCTTAAAACATAGCTGTTGAAAACAGTAAGAAGGTGGGCCAGGCCAGGCCTGTTAGCTAGTGGCTAGACAAATCACAGAACAGAGAAATTTAATGTTCTGAAAATGGTCTGGAGCCATGACTTAAAAGTCCCTTTTGATAGCAAGTGCTCTGGTAACTACAGTCGGATTCACACTCGCTGGGCCGTCAGCCTGGCTGTGGCACCTCCTTGCTACATCAGGGTTCAGATGCAGGAGGAGTGAAAAGTACATTCATCTGTACTTGAAAAGAAACACCAAAAAAAAGAAGTTACTTCTATTCAGCACATTTAAGTCATATAACACATAAATATGAAAAACTACCAACAGAGGTACAACTACAGCTATCTTTAACACATACTTGTGAAACCTTAGGTAAGATACAAAGTCATAATTTAATCATAGAAGTAATAACATTACCTTTGGTAATCAATTAACAAAATGATTTTTACACTGCTGATATAAAATCATTAATATGACTTGTCATTTCAGTGCATCAGCAAATAGATAATTTTGTTATAGAGTTATTCTACTACAATAACTAAGAGAAAGATCATTCCAGTGCTGAGGTGTTAATTTGAGCTTCTTGCTTCCAAAGGAGTAAATGTTTCCAGGCGGGTATTGAGTGTTGTGCCTCTCTCTTGGGTATCTAGAA
>JAUBOD010083602.1:0-15471 GCA_032353885.1 Nothura maculosa | reverse complement strand
CGAGGGTGAGCCTTGGACCCCAGCTAGCTGGTAATAAAATATCTCGCTTACACGGGTCTCTCTGACTTTGTCCGTCCGAGGTACGAGGGGCGTACCTAACAGCGTGCTCATGTAGATCCAAAAATCTATAAATAAGGTAACCCATCATGAGCTCCCAAGTGAAAATTGCCACCCCAAGAGCATAACTTCCTCCTTTGGCTGTGCCAGCTCAATGTACTTCCAGTGGATAAAGTGTTCTTTTACTGAATGTAGAGGACTGGAGCTTAGAAAGCATATGAGTGGGAACAAATGCAGCCCCTTAGGAGAGATGTGGTTTATCTTTCATTTTCTTGACTGACTGTTTTGTGACACATGATGATGAAAGTGAAATAGCTTAACTGGGAATGGAAGTTTCGCATTTGTTGCTTAGTCCCTGATTCTGAGATTTTACCAGTAAGAGCAAAACATTTCTTGTCTGTGGAAAGAAAGAAAAAAAGGAGTGAGGTGACTTTGTGAAAGGCAGGTCTTTCAGTGAAACTGGTGTGTAACAGGCATATCATGAAAACTGAACAGCATAAATGATGACACACTATTTATCTAGATTGTTTTTGTCTAATGTACATTCTACAAATTACTTGAATGTCATTACCTAGATTGGTCATTATATTAATTTGAATATGTGTTCCTTGTCTTCTAAAAAAAAAAAAAGAAAAAAGGAAAAAAAGAACACCTCACCCTATCGTGTGCACCCCTTTCCTCTCCTCACCCCCAAGTCATGTTTCTGTAGTCCTGAGACCAAGGAGTAAAATAAGTAACTTGGTAGTCACATGCAGGAGACAAGGACTTCACGTGCCCACAGGCATTGTAGAACTGTGCAGCAGTACAGATCCTAAAACAGCCAAAATCTCTTTAAGCTTGATTAACATACAGAAAACACAGCCATGAATGTGACAATAATAAAAGGATAACTGTCGGATAACTGTCTCCTCCATCTCCATGCCTCAGACGAGGAAGCCTGTGTGATGCATGCTCATAAAGTTAAAAAAAAAGGCTAAGCAAGTAAATTGCCCATGCACTCACAAGTGAAAATGTGCACAATACTGCAAATTAAATAGTACCAGCCAAACACCTTTCAATGTGCCTCCTTTAAGAAAGATCATCAAGCATCTGATTCTGCGCAGAATCAAATAAAGACCTTTTTGTGGAAGATGACTCTGTGTGCGTCTTGGTCTGACATATCAGGCATGTTCCTGCAATGGGATAAAAACATATTTCCCTCTCCCCGCATCCCTCTGCTCTGTCTTAGCTCTGAGCACAAGAGACTCAGCTAGGAAAAGCTGTTGTTGGAGGAACTGGAAAGTTTGAAGTGAAGAAGCTCTGATGGGCTCAGAAGGCTCTTCTAACACAGGAGTGAGTATCTGCAGCCTTGGTGATGAGTGCAAGCAAACCTTTTGAAAGTGCAGGACAGAGAACAGAATTTCCTCCATTTTCAGGTCTTCTGGCTGATGACTCTAGGGTAAGCCATTACCTTGGCCTAAAACTCTTCATGTGTGGTTCTAAAACATGCCACAATGTGAGCGACTTGCTTTTGATGCTAAGCTTGTTCATGCCACAACTGACTTGAGGCTTTGCAAACCAGGCTGTGCAACTGTATGGGAAAGGTTACATTTCAGCATGTTCCAAAGACAGCGAGTAAGTTATATCTCTGACTACAGAATTCTCTTCTAAATTACGTTGTTCCATTGCACAAGCTTCAAGTAATTTCTGATCATATCATGGGTGCTGCTTTGGAAGAATTGTGGTGGAAGTTGCAATTTGCATGTAGAATGAAACAAGGTGAGCCTGAGGTACAGTAGTGGTATCACTAGAGCATGCCATGTGACTCCAGTGGCTGGCACGTAATTGCGCTATCTGTGGCCCATCCAGTTGCCCTCTGAAGATTTGTCATTCGTACACTCTTATGACCAGACTAAGCAAATGGAGCAAAGTTGTATTTCACATCTTCTTTTGGGCTTGCAGTAATTTTATTCAAAGGTCTACTTGCAGAACAGGTCAGAAAGAACATTTATTTCTCATGTTTGTGAGAACACGTTTGTGAGTTATGGAAAGCTTTATCAGAATTTGTGGTGGGGTAAAGATAAAATAGTTGTAATAAATGACACTAAATAGTAAACACTTTAAATGAGAGAAAGAAACAGAGATTTGACATATGTAAAAGTATTTAACAAAGAGGATAATACCTAAGTGTGTTGCCATGTCTGGGAGCTAAAGAAGCCATGTTTTGCTAAAGAAATATTTAAATTTTCTGTTATTAAGTGTCTTTGAGACTGCTGAACAAAGTCTTAGGAGTGTTGTGCACACTTCATTGAAATGTATGAAGCTCATCTCAGTGTAGCTTGTTTTCCTAAGAGGAGTATCTATTTTTTGCCAACTTTTCTACTTAGAAGTCATCTAAAAGCATCCCTTTCTTTAGATTTTAACATTTTGTGAAATGTCTTTTCTGCTATGTTTCTTTTCAAATATAACTTTCTTCTTCTTCAGTTTTTTAAGTTCTAAACTGGATTGTCAGATTAACTTGTTATCAGCTTCAAAATAAACTGTTCACAGCACAGCGTTTTAGGAGGAGTTCCTGCCTGAGAGATGTTCCACCAATTAATCCCTACTCTTGTGGGCAACAAGATTTTATCCAAGAATGTTATTTTGTACAAAAAGTGTAGGTTTTGCCTTGTCAAAACCACTCTGCTTCAAGCCTGTAGTGCTGTGTGGGATTATGCACCTCTTGGCTTTGTTGCACCTCATACAGTTGGTACGCCTTAGCCAGTTTTTCACCCAGCAAAGAGTACACCCGTCTAAGCCATGAGCTGCCATCTCTTCCAGAAGGTGGCAGCCGGACATTCTTGTCAAAGACTTTTCTGAAGTCTAAGTGGACCACGTCCACATCCTTTCCCTCATCCACTAGGTGGGTCACCTGGTCATAGAAGGAAATCCGGTTGATCAGGCAGAATTTGCATTTCATGAACCCATGTGGCTGGACATGATCCCCTGACTGTGACACATATGCTGTGTGATTGCCCTCAAGATCATCTTCTTCATAACTTCCCCAGTATAGAGGTCAGACTGTCATGTGTCTAGTTTTCCAGATACTCCATCCAAGTATCATTTTCTCCTTGATCCATCTTTCATCTGTCTCCAGTACTGTGACGGATACGCTCCTTTCCCAGCTCAACCTGACCTGTACCTTACATGCAGCCCTGTTCAGTTGCTAACCACCAGCAATTTATCTAATCCTGGAAGGCGCCACCATTCTGATTTCTTCTCCGACTTAGACTCAACATAACAGTCCTGAAGGCTGCATCTGAAAGGGGAGGTAGGACTAATACACTAGCCAGTGATCCTCTGAAATGAAAGAATGACTATAAGACAATCATCTTATCCTATAAATATGCGGACAGCCTGAGAGCCCCTTGAGCTCTCCTGGCATGGCAGCGGGCTGCACATCAGGATCTCCCCTTGAGCAGGGTCATCTCTCAAGGATACTCCTTGAGATTGAGAGATCCCCTTTCCACAACAGATTTGTGGTAAGTAAATATAGCATGCTCTCTTTCTCTTTCTTTACTTGGTAATTGTACACAAGCACCCTTAGTAATAAATCGTTGACCAGGTCTGGGACTAGGACTGGATCCAGCCACACCCAGACTCCTCTCAGAAGGAGCCTGGAAAGCAAGGGGGTCCAGTCTGAACCTTGTGACCCAATGGGAGGGTATCCCAAGATAATTGTGTATTATCTTGAGCCTCTATGCAGTAAATAATAAGCAACCTTGCCATAGAATATCATGAAATCATTGTCCATATTAATAAATCCTATTATTATTTCTTTCACACAAGTGAAGTGCATTTTTTCACTCACCCCTGCCACCACTCTTTCCGTGACAAGTACTGAGTTCAGACTGACAAGCCTTGGGCTCTCTCCCAAAGCAGTTTTCCAACAAATGTCCTAAACAGTCCAAAGTATCCTCTCTGGAAGTGCAGCACAGCTGTTTTGCTGACACCCCTCCTGACTTCACCAAGAATTGAAAGTGCTATAATTTCCTGGTCACTATGCCCAAAATGGCCTCCAACCACCACATCTCCCACCAGTCCTTCTCTGTTCACAAAGAGCAGGCCCAGAGCAAGGGCTGCCGATTGTGAATCTTCTGCCAGCTGCTTGTAGAATGCCTTGTCTGTCACTTCCTCCTGGTTGGGTGGTCTAGAGCAGATACTCAGCAGGATATCAGCATTGTTGCCTTTCTCCCTGATCCTGACCCATAAGCACTTGACTCTCTCATCCCCTACTTGAAGCTGCAAGCATTAATAGGACTCTGTAATACGCAGTGCTCCCCCACCGCCTTTCCTTCGTTGCCTGTCCCTTGTGAGAAGCCTGCAGTCATCCACTGGGAGTACTCCAGTCATGACAGTGGTGCCACCACATTTCAGTGATGGCAACTGTGTCAAAGTTTTCCTGCTGTGTTGGGGCCTTGAGCTCCTCCTCTTTGCTGCCTAGGCTGCATGCATTGGCGTAGATGCACTTCTGCTGGGCTCTCCAAACCCTGACAAGCCACCCCTAAGTGATCCTAGTTTCATCTACCTCCATACCTAGTTTAAAGCTCTCTCAATGAGCCCCACCAACACAGACAGCCTAAGGCACTCCACACAACCAGAGACCTAGACTACTGGTTATGGATGTGTCATCTTCATCTGTGTCCCCACAGTCTTCATGGTGCTGGCTTCCTGCCTAGTAGACACCACGGCTTTGGCTGATTCCTTACTGAGGGGATGTCCCTGGGGAGAGCTCTCTTACAAGCCCACAGCAAATCTCCCCTCTTTCTATCTGTGCCAAGGGTCCTGCCATGCCCTGACTGACACACCCTGCCCTTGGTGGCTGGTGCTCCCTGGGGCTGATCTTGTAGGCAGGGGGTTGTGGCGCCTGCCCTGTTGTGCCTGTGCTGCCTGGGAGCCTTCTGTGTTGCGGGGCTCGGTGCTGCAAGATCGGGATGGGGCTGACACTGCCTGTGGTTCCCAACATTTTCCTTTTTCACAATTTTGCATGCCATTTTGTGCAAGGTAAGGTCCTCTAGGGCAAACATCCACTCTGGAGCTCAGCCCTTTGAGCCATTTGGTATGGCTGTCTGCCAGAAAAGCACTGAGACTCCGTGAGATTGTGATTAAAATTTGGCTTCCTGGCTATCGTGTAAGAATGAAAAAGGATCAAGGAAAGATCATATGACTTCCCTTCATGTGCTCCGAAGCCGAAACTGTGCAGCACTGGCCTCTGGTGAGGGCAAGGAGTAAAATCTCACCGCTTGCCTTTCCTCTCCTATGCCCTCCTTTCCACAGTTTCCTCAGAGTTATGTGATCTACTCCTAGGAAGCGGGAGGTTTTCTGGCTGCTCTTTGCCATGGCCTTCCTCTTGAATCTTACATGAGGTTTAATTCCTTTCCCTCACCTTTTGGATGAATGAAACCTTAAAAACAGCCATGCCAGGGAAAAAAAAAAAAAAAAAGAGAATGGGACTGTGGGGATGCCTTCATGGAGCGCATCTGATAGCTCCTCACATCCATCCTACCCTGCCATAAATGCTTTACCCCCAGACACAATGTGCCCAAAGACACATGGACTTGCACTAGTTTATACCAACAATTCCATAACTTTATTAAGAATATTCATCCTCTTATCCTCTGAACTCCAAGTGGCAGATGTGGCGTCTACAGCCCACTCACTGTACACTCTTCTAACCTACACTTCCTGAATTTGTTGTTGAAGAGATGCTGTGAGACACAGTGCCAGAAGCCCTCATGAAGTCAATTTAGACAACACCCATGCTCTCCCTCTGCTCGGACATCATGGAAGACTACTAGATTGGTATAGCATCATTTCCTTTCAGTGACTCAGCGTCTTCCCAGCAAATATTAGGGTGCTTAAAGTCCCCAACTTCAGGAGAAAAAATATGTCCTGTGACTCTACAGTGGCCAATATCCAGCCTGGGTCTGAAGCAGGGAAAGCAACTATAAAGAGAGAAGCTGCTGGAGCTGCATAGATGGGGGAGCTAGAGAGAAAGGGAAGCTTCCTCCTACTGCCTGATGCTTCTCCATTCCCTTTTGCCCACCTTCCTCAAGGCATTCCCGCTGTCCCCTGCGTCGCCCTTTCTCCTCCACTGCAATATCAAGATTCAGTAAGGCAGCCTTCCAAAATGAGATGTATTCCCCTTCTGCATCCCATGTGCTCTGCTTAGCCCTGACAATTAGGAGGAAATAGAAGGCATGAGGGGTAGCAGCTCTGGAAGAATCAGGAGGCACTGGGACCTTCACATCACTGAGAATACCATAGTATCTCTGAGCATGTGTGCTGGCTTGGGCTTGACTTCTCTGACCTCACTGCCTGTCCCTCTGGAACTGTAGCTCCAGAGGGATTCACTTCTTTGTGGCATGGCAATGTTTACCAAGATTGCCATGTGTGTTTAGAGTGAGGACCTCTCTGGCTGGTGGGAATGGAGGAGTAAAGCTGAAATGTCAGCAGCCGTGTTTAGTGTTGCTTGTTTTGCACAGCTTTGGTGTTACAGGCCTAGAGTGCCTGAAGGCCCAGATTCTGGGTGTTTACACACTATCCCCAAGCAGTGACTGTGAGACTAGCTGGAGAGCTTTCCTTTTCCATCCATTGCTCCTCTGCTCCTGGTGATATTGGCGATAACCCTAGCTCCTTGCTTACCTCTCCTTACAGTTTTGAATAGTGTAAAGAAATCTTCTACTTCTTGGTTAATTCTTTTCCTGTGAGTTTGGTGATGTGTAACAAGGGTGTGTGTGAAACACTCACAATTGTGCTGTGCCCTTTGAAGAGCTAGGCACTTGTGGTTTAGTCAATTGATGGCTTGTAGAGTTGGTAATCGGGTATTAACATGTTCACATCTCTCTCATGCAGGGTGGGTATTTGTATGTCTGATGATCTGGCAGCAGCACCTTTGGAAGGGCAGGAATGAGAACAGAAGAGAAGGGAGCTTCATCCAGTTTTCAGGTCTTTGTGTAGATTTCAGGTTCATGGGCTATGCTGGAGCAGCAGAACTGGTTCTACCAAGCCGCCTCCACCTGGGTTTCCTAGCAGAAGCACTGAGCTTGTGTCTAAAATACAAACTCTTCCAAGAAAATTCCACAGATGATATTGCTTCTTGTCCATTTAAGAGGCTATTGAGTGATTTCTGAGTGCCAAAAGCAGAGGGGCAGGAGAGGCAAGGACAGTTTCAGAGGAAAAAGGCTATTGTCCAGAAGAATATGTAAAGGCAGGGAAGCAGCTTTGTGCAGCGTGCATTTCTGTCTGTTCTCATTTGTCTTGTGTTTCCTCCAACACTAATTTTATTGTTCTCACCCCAGTATTTTCAAATGGAAACAATCTCCCATTTATAGGGGCTTTCTGTTTATTTGTTTATTTGTTTTTCTCAGAATGAAATGTGATCCTTATGCCCGTATCCCCCTGCTGGGAGGAATGTCCTATACTTTGCAGTGGAGCAGTCATGTAGTGAAACTCTCTGTCTGCCATTTCATGACTGCACGTTAAACAGCACAGGTGTTTTGGCTGCTGCCCAGGTCCTTGTAGCTGTTTGTGTCAGAAAGAGGCCAGCGTGGTCTTCTCTGTATACCTAAGCCTGAGAAGGGGAGTGTTGACAAGCCAAGGTCTGATTTCTGGCTGGAGGGACAGGAGGAGCAGCTGGAGGGGCTCTGTCAGGTCCCTAGAGGAAGTGCTCCATTCGTTGGATCACTTTTTTCACCATTCCCTTGCCTTCCTTGATGCCTTGTCTCCATCTTTAACACCTGTAAACGACTGCAAAGTACAGGCTGTTCCTCCCATCAGCTCCCAGAATGAGCTCTGTAGCTTCAGCACAGCTGATGAATGTGAAATCTCTGATGTGTGCAGTTCTGGGCTCACCAGTACAAGAGGGACACGGCACTTCTAGAGAGGATCCCATGTAGAGTGAGCAAGATGTTCTGGACGATGGAGCATTTGTGTTATACGTAAAGTGAGCTGGGCCTGTTGGGTCTTGAGAAGATTGGGAGGAAAATATATCAACATCCACAAATATCTGAGGGGAGGCTGTAAGGAGGATGGGGCCAAACTCTTTCCAGTGGTGGCCAGCAATAGGACAAAGGTTAAAGAGTGCAAATTGAAACACAGGAGGTACCATCTACATATGAGAAAGAACTTCATTACTGTTAGGGGGACAGAGCGCTGGAACAGGCTGCCCAGAGAGATTGTAGGGTCTGCCTTCTTTGGAGATCTTCAAAACCTGCCTAGATACAACCCTGTCCCACATGCTCTAGGTATCCTTGCTTGAGCAGAGGAGTTGGACTGGATGATCTCTAGAGGTCCGTTCTAATCTCAACCACTGTTTGTGATTTTGTGATTCTGTCATACTGCATCCAGAAGCTCCTGAAATCCACCAGTGACCTGTTGACCCTCTTCCACATGAAGAGAGGAAGGCACAGAAGGCATCCTCACCAAGCCCTGCCTCCAAAGCCTGCACAGATGTGAGTGTATCAAGGCCTCCTCCTTCATCACACAGAGCACCCAAGCCACCAGCAGCAGTAAGGGAAAGGCGCAGGTACAGGAGGGCTCTGATTGCTCAGTGGTGCACAAGGCTCAAGGCAGCCTGAAGCATTTGCGCTAAAGCACAATCTATGGAGGGAGGGATACCAGTGATAAAGGAGGATAAATCATAGATGAAGAATTGAAAGAGAGATCCCTTTTTGATAGCTGGATACAATTGGTGAAAGAAGTGCCCTGCAAAGAGTGAAAGCCTGCACCTTTGAAGTTCTACCATGAAGATTTGAAGGCAAATGCTAGAACATACTATGTGGTAGAGACTGAAGGCAGAGCCTTTAGGAAAAGTAATGATAAGCACAGTGAGTGAACACAGGAAGAGGGAAGCAATAAAGCCTCCAAAGAAAATATACCTGAGATATACATTTTTTCTGCTATGCCATACCTTAAGGTTCACTACACAATACAATCTAGAAAAATAACCCAGATGAAAAGTGTGTCATCATTTATGTCACTGAATTTTCATGACGTGCCACATGCATGACGGGAGCTCTTGTCCCCACGCGGATACAGTGTGGCCTGGCGGCGAGGCCACTTCTTGGTCGGAGGCCGGCGAGGACCCTCGTGGACAGGCTGGAGGTGAGTGTGCTGGGATGTGACCTGCAAAGCCTGGGAGCCGAGCTCTGCTCGAGTGGCTCTTGCTCTTAGCTGGATATGGGGCTCTCTTCACACCCTGGCTTCATTACAGATGTGGTCACCATGGATTATCCAGCTGTTCAGCTGGGTCATGAAGTGGAACCTCCAGTTCTTCCCAGGGGTACGTAGTGGAATTTTGCTTTCCTGAAAGAATGTGAATTTTCTTTGCACTGGTTTGTTTGCTGGAAAATGTACTTGATCTTCCCCCTTCAGGTCATCCAGGCACTTTGCAGCCCCAGAGGAACCCCAGGGGTAAGTTGTGAAGCATCTCCCATTTTCCAGGTGCCTTGGTGTGGTTCTTTCTTCCTCACTGTCATTCACTACCACTGAAATCTGAATACACCTATG
This sequence comes from Nothura maculosa, assembly GCA_032353885.1. Lineage (NCBI taxonomy): Eukaryota > Metazoa > Chordata > Aves > Tinamiformes > Tinamidae > Nothura > Nothura maculosa. The sequence continues at coordinate 5,886 of JAUBOD010083602.1, read as the reverse complement.
GGAATATGTACTTAGAACTCTTTCCATGTGTGCTTCATCACAGATAAGGTCCTGGGTGACTGGGATCATTTTTTCGCATCTAGATCCTGGATTTATACCTGGAGGTGAGTAGTCATCAGGTCCTCAGTGGAACAAGAGCCCATTCCTTTTCCCACTCTGCAGTGCAGTGCTCAGGAGGCAAGGTCTGCAAAGCTCATGTGCTTAGGAAAGGGCAGCAGAAGAAGTAGGGGTAGCACTGACTCAGGCTTCCACTGGCCAGTAGTCCTGCCCTGGGCAAAGTGAACAATCTTTGTGCTGCGGTTCTGCAGGTTGCCTCTTGCTAGAAGTTGGGTTTCCTTGGTATGCGTTAGAGACCTCCCTGGAGAAGCACCAAGGGGCTGCATGTTTGTCCCGAGGTGCTTCGGGGCTGCGGGGTAGCACCTTAAAGGCGATTTGGAGATATGTCGGGTCCCAGGCTGAGCCCCCTGAAGTTGGGAAGGTCTTGAACAACAACATGTGTGTTTGTCTTCTGTTTGTAGCCATTTGTTTGTGGCCTTCTGATCATGGCAAGACCCTTCTGCAGTAGCTTCTTGCAGACAAGTAATGAAAACTTGTCTGTGTTGGCTTAAAGACATTCCTGTAGGCCACGACCATCTGGCTCCTCATTTGGATCCGATCTTTGAGCCTCAGGAGCTGGCCTGGAGGAAGGGGTGAAATTGTGTTCACTTCCTCAAATGAGCATTGCATTTCCGAGGTTTATGCGTGGGCTGTGTAACTTAAGTCCGTGTCTAAGGCTCATGCTGGCAAAAGAATACGTCTGTCTTTGGGAAAGGTTCAGAGAAATGCTTTACCTTGTGCCTCATGCTTCTTCCAGTGGATACAGCAAAGCCAGCAGGCTTCTGGAGCTTTTTTTTTTTTTTTTTTTTTTTTAACAGATGTGTGAACAGCAGGACCTCCTTTCACAGCATGCTTCGATTTGTAGATGCAGGAGACCCTTGCACGCACCCAATAAGTATCTGTGGAAGGGCGAGACAAGTGCCTTCGTGTGATGAGATGTTCTGTGCTCCTTAATTGCCATTCACGTGTGAAGAATCTCACGTGTGAAGAGCCTTTGGTTGTCCCTTTGGTTACAGACGGGGCTGTAAGGTTCAGTACACAATACAATCTAGAAAAATAAACCAGATGAAAAGCGTGTCATCATTTATGTCACTGTATTTTCATGACGTGCCACATGCATGCCTCTTTCAGCAAAAGACCTGCCTTTCACCAAATCACCTCATGGATTTTTTTTTCTTTCCAGAGACAAGGGATGTTTTGTTTGCTCTTTAAGACAATATCTCAGAATTGGGATAAGCAATGAATGGGAAACTTAAATTCCCAGTTATGCTATTCATCATCGTCATCTGTTCACAAAAGAGTCAAGTGAACAGGAGATAAAGCACATCTCTCCTAAAGGGCTGCCTTTGTTCCCCCCTTGTGTTTTCTAAGCTGTAGTTCATTTGCATGTACATTTTGGGATCCACACGAGCACGCATGTTCTAGAAGATTCTGCACTCAAGGCACTGGGCGGGGAGGTGTCACTCTCTGCTGTTGACACCCACGGGCGGGTTTAGCAGGCGCTGGAGAGCGGCGGCCGCCCCGAGGGCTCCTGGGAGCAGCGCGAGCGCGGGCGCCCGCAGCCGCGGGCAGCTCTGCCGGGGCAGGGGCGCGGAGCGTGCGGGCGACTCCCAAAGCGAAGCGGCCGCCGCCGCTAGCAGGAAGGGAGGGCGGCCGTAAGCTCAGAGAGGGCTCCGCGCTGCCTCATGTCCCGTTGCTGCTGCGCTGTTGCTGTGCGCCGCGCGGGGCCGTGTGGTAGCGGGGCGCGGAGGGCGCTGGAGCGGTGCGAGGCGCGGCTGCGCTGCCTCGGCGGAGCGGAGCGGAGCGGAGAGTAACGGTGTCGCATAGAGCGGAGCGGGGCCGGCTTGGGACGGGCAGCATGGGGCGAGCGCGGGGGGCGCCGCCCCCAGACGCTGCCCGCTGCTGGGCCTCGTGGCCGCCCTGTGTTCCCGGGAGAGCCGCGCTGCCCCGTGGGCAGCCTCGGGCACAGGTAGAGCGGCAGGACGGAGGGGGCTGGGCTGGGGCGGCGGGAGGCGGCGGCGGCTCCGCGGCTCTGGGGCCGCGCGCAGTGAGCGACGACGTGAGCAGCACCAGGGCTGCGAGGGCAGCGCCGGGAGGGCAGTGATGGCGGGAAGGGCTCCGGGGCAGGAGCGGGGCCTGGAGCAGCGCGTGACACTGTGTAACTGGAGCTCTTGTCCCCACGCGGGTACAGCGGGGCCTGGTGGCAAGGCCACTTCTTGGCGGAAGGCCGGTGAGGATCATCCTGGACCGGCTGGAGGTGAGTGTGCTGGGACATGACCTGCAAAGCCTGGGAGCCGAGCTCTGCTCGAGTGGCTCTTGCTCTTAATCTAGAGGTGTTTACATAAGCCCCTGTTCTCACGCTGGCTTCTTTACAGGTGTGGGTGCGTTGGATTATCCCGACCTTCAGCTTGATGCCAAGGAGCAGCCCCTAGCTCATCCCAAGGGTATGTGCTCAATTTTTACTTCTCTGAGAGAATGAGAATTCTCTTTGATCTAATTTGTTGACCTGAAATTGTACTTGATCTTTCCTCTTCAGGCCATGCAGGTCCTTTGGAGATCCAGGGGAGCCTCAGAGGTAAATTGTGAAGCATTTATTGCCTTTGAGAGCTGCCAAGTGGCAGGGAAATGGTCCTCCCTGCCCTTGCGCACCTTTGATACTGTTGATCTATGTATTTGTGTCATGTCACAATGGCCTCCCTCCCCGCACACTTCCATTCCTTACCATTGCCTTGCGGAGAAGTTGTTGTGAGCTTGTAAGGAACACTGGTGCCTATGTGTTGCATTTCTGCTTTGTCTCCAGGCAATGCTTATGCAGCTGGTTCACTACCTGCTGCTGTGGAGCCTCAGAGGCTTCCTCAGGGTAAGTAGTCCACATGTATTCACTTCACAGAAGAAGCCTCTAGGTGTGCAATTTTTCCTGGTCCACAGCATGACTGAATCAGTACTTGGCAGATCTTAGACCCAGAGAAGAGTAGAGTAACCAGGAGGTTACAGCTTGTGTGAGTTGCAGGATGTCTTTTCTCCCAGCCACTCCCTGGCACCTTTGATTTGTACCATGTGGCTGTAGATGCACCTGAGATCATCTGCAGGATGGTCATGAGTGGAGTGGAATGAGTAGTCATGAGATCCTCAGTCCGGAGGTGCTTGGGGGCTGTTGGGTAGCACCTCAAAAGGCGATTTAGGAAGATGTTGGGTCACATGCTGAGCCCCCTGAAGCTGGGAGAGTCTTGAGGAACATGTGTGTTCCCCATTCCCTTTTCGGTTTGTGGCCAAGTCGCTCCTGCAGAAGCATCTTGCCTCCTGTAATGAAAACGTGTCTGTGTTTGCTTACAGATCTTCCTGCAGGCAGTGATCCTGCATCTCCTCCTCTGGCTCCTGTCTTTGAGCCTCAGGAGCCTGCCTGGAGTAAGTAGTGGAATTGTGTTCCCTTTCTGGATTGAGCCTTTTTTTCAGTCTTTTTTTTATTCATGGGTTGGGGAGCTTAAGTTCCTGTGCAAAAAACGTGCCGCAAAAGAGCCCATTCGCCTTTGTGCTTCATTCAGCTTCAGAGATCTGTGGTGGGTGCTTTGCCTGGCTTCTCCAGGCTTGTGCTTCACGCTTCTTCCTGGGCCTCCATCAGAACTAGATGCCTTGTTGGGGTTGTGGTTACAGATTGTGTGAACACCAGGGCCTTCTTCCACAGCATGCTTGGATTTGTAGCCGCAGGGCTGCTTCTCATAGACCCACTAAGTGTCTGTGGAAGGATGAGACACGTGCCTTGCTGTAAGGAGACATTCCACGCTCCTTTGCTGCCATTCATATGTGAGGATGCTCCCAGAAACACGTGGGGAGAGTCTTATCTCTTTGGTTACAGAGGTGGCTGGAGTTGATGGCCATGTACCTTCTCAGCAGGAAGCTGCATCAGAGTCCCTGGGGAATCGTGCAGGTGAGTGCTGCCTACTTCTGTTGGTTGCTTGAAAGAAGCAGCATTTTCTTGTGCTTATCTTATTCCTATGCTATTTAACGTAAGGTTTTCTCTTTAGGTGCTGAGTCCCCTTAAAGAAAAATCTAATCAGAATTCTTCGGACATCCTGAAGGAAATTACGGAGGAATTGAAGAGTAGCTGGTGAGTAGCTTTCACTATATTAAAGTGCAATTGTTTTAAAGCTGACGTTTCAGGAAATTGTCTGAATACGCTGCAATTTATGCAGAGGAAAGAGATTGATTAGAGCTGACCAAGAACTTCAGACCTTCCTTTGAGGCTGCAGATCGGCTGGATGACCTGAAGGGGAAGGATCAAGGACATTTTCAGGTGAATAAACTTGTACGAAGAAAGTTCTCATTCTTTCAGGGAAGCAAAATTTGACTACATACCACTGGGAAGATCTGGGGGTTCCACTTCATGATCCAGCTGAGCAGCTGGATAATCTACAGCACTCACACGTGTAACGAAGCCAGGGTGAAAAGAGAATCTCATACCCAGCTAAGAGCAAGAGCCACTCGAGCAAAGCCCTGTTCCCAGGCTTTGTAGGTCACCTCACAGCACACTCACCTCCAGGCTGTCCAGGAGGGTCCCTACCAGCCAACAGCCTAGCAGCAGGCTTGCTGACAGGCCCCACTGTGCCCATGCGGCGACAAGAGGTCCTGTCACGTAGTGCCCCGCGCTGCTCCATGCCCCACTCCCACCCTAGAGCCCATCCCGCCATCGCCACTCGCACAGCCATGCCCTGATTGCATTGTCATTTCCTCCACACGGCCCTGCACAACCTCCCCCCCTGCTGTGCCCCGGCCCCTGGTAAGGCCACATCTGAAGATTCTGTCCAGTTCTGGACTCCTCAGTACAAGAGGGATGTGGAACTGCTGGCGAGAGTCCAGTGCAGGGCTACCAGGATGGTGAGGGGCCTGGAACATCTGCCCTATGAGCAAAGGCTGAGGGAGCTGGGCCTGTGCAGCCTGAAGAAAAGGCTGGGGGCGGGATCTGATCAGTGTGTAAAAATATCTCAAGGGAGGTGGGGGGATGGGGGAGGTCAGGCTTCTTTCAATGGTAGCCAGCGAAGGGATTAGAGGAAATGGCTACAAATTGAAGCACAGGAAATTCTACAGGAACTTAAGAAAAAGTTCTTAACAGTGAGAGTGACAGAGCCCTGGAACACGCTGCCCAGAGAGGCTGTGGAGTCTCCTTCTTTGGAGATCTTTAAAACCCGCTTGGATGCTTTAAAACCCGCTGTGCCCTGTGCTCTAGGTGACCCTGTGTGCGCAAGAGGTTGGACTAGATGACCTCTGGAGGTCCCTTCCAAGCATAAGCATTCCATGTTTCTACCCCAACTAGGTATTTGGAAGCATGCAGTGTTGCAAACTGTTTTGGTCGGCCTTGTTCCTGCATCCTGAGCAAGTCTTGCGGGGATGCTGTGGAAGAGCTGGGCAGTGGGTTTGGAACATTTGTCCTACAGTCCCACACTGGGAGCAGTAGGAAAAGCTGGAGAGCACCAGCAGGGCAGGTAGTCCACTCTGCTTCCAAAGATGAGCCGGACACGTTGCAGATACCCTGATGTGTAAGCAATTGGTTTCCCCAGCAGCCTTTTCTGCTGGGGAGCTCTTCGCCAGAGGGCTGGAAATGCTCCCTCTGCTCTTGCAATCGCTTTCCTCATGCTAGATGTTCTCCCCCCAGATTTTCTTTACTGTTAACTCCCTGCTATGCTTTTTCTCAAAATAAATGGGAAAACATTCTTCTGCTGCAGCTGTGAAGTTTATAGGTGTTTATTTATTATTAGATAAGCTCTGCCTGCTTCAGCAACTGGACCTGAATGCTTT
>JAUBOD010083479.1:0-15485 GCA_032353885.1 Nothura maculosa | reverse complement strand
TCCTGCTCTGGAGGTCTCCAAACCCACCTGGGTGCCCCCCTGTGCTCTGGGTGTCCCTGCTGGAGCGGGAAGGTTGGACTGGATGATCCCTAGGGATCCCTTCCAACCTCAACCCTTGTGGGATTCTGTGAGTCTCCAGTGTGCAGAAGGGACTACCCACTTACCTGAGATTCCTGACGCACGTTGGTCTCCTCCCCACCATCCTTTTCCGCCTCCTCCTTGCTTGGCGACCTGGATACAAATTTGGTTTTGTTCACAGATTCTTCCACCACCTTCTTTTCGGACTCTTTCATTATTTCCAGAGCCTCCTGCGTCGTGTTGCTATTTGACATCTTCAGAGTCCTACCACGGAGAAGCGGGCACCTGCAAAAAGAGGCGGCACAATGAGCAGGAGGGAGCTGCAGGGAGTTCCCATTGGGAATTCTCACTGCTCCCGCACATCCAGGCTGGAGCTTCCTTGTCACTCATCCCGTGCAGAGTAACCCCAAGGCATCCAAGGAGAGATGACCCATTCCCCCTTTGGAAGCAGCCCCTGGATCAAGGGGGCTACGTAGAAGCCCCGTGATTTCTACTCACTCACCAGGACTCTGAAGACACCGAATGGCAAGAAAATGACCATGGAATTAGCAAATCTCCTGCCCTTGAGCTGCTTTGGTGTGAGATATGGAGGGTAGCAGTGATGCTTGGACACATACAAAGGTGATTCAACAGGACAATAAACCCCAGCGCCTGCAGGAGGTGAGTTCTGGTCCAGGACCAACAATAAAACCATCTCCCGAGCTTTCCTCCCCAATCCCACGCTTGTCCTTCCTGCAGTTAATCCAGGCTTCCAGCAGAGAACATGTCCAAAAGGTCACTATAGGGTTTCCAAGGGCATAAAGTAATATCTGTTTCCACCATATATAGTTGGATATTTCCAAATTAGAGATTAAGAAGAGTCTAACAAAGTCATGTTTTATGGCTTCGTTTTGACAGCCAGCCCATGAAGTGCCCCCAAAGCCCGGAACTAGAGCAGAACCCAACAAGGGCAACAGTCTTGACCTGCTAAGGAGGGAGCAATAATCCATGAACCAAACTTAGAGCTAGGTCCAAACCTACGGCCAAGAACTGAAGCTGTGGCCTCCTTGGCTAACTTAGAACCGGCCTCTTTGAGCCGGGATGGGAGATTAAACCCGGTTAGAGAGGCTGCAGAGTCCTATGCTGGGAAACACAACTATAAAGCCCGGCCTAGGCGAAAGGCTCAAGGCAAGGATGGAAAAGCAGGAGCCTAAGTTTGAGACAGACTTAAACCGAAGGCAAATGGGTGATGAGAGTCACGTTATCCCCACGTCATCCACAAGGACGGGACCCCAAACAAACCATTTATGTGTTGCCCCCACCCGAGAACCACCCCCACACAACAGCCCTCCAGAGCGTCTCCCTTGTCCAAAAAACCAGGAAATTAAAGTAAAAATGCAAGGCGAGCCGTGTGCTGCTGCGACGCCTCAGCACAAGGAGTGAATCAGCGCGGCCGGGCGTGGGATGCGGCGAGGGGGAGGCCGGGAGAAGGGCCGGGTTTAGAGGCCGCGCCGGGGCGGACGGAGGGGACGGTGGCAGCGGGATGACGTGGATGCGGGGACAGGGAAGCCACCGAATCTGGGTCAGGGAAGGAGAACAAAGGAGCAACAGGAGGGGGAGCTGCTGCCCACGTTTGGAGCTGGGTTTAAAGGCTGGCAGAGCAAACAAGATAGTTTAGGCCCTCTTTGGAGCTGGGTTTAGAGGCTGGCAGAGCAAACAGGGCAGTCAGGAACCTGTTTGGAGCTGGGTTTGGAGCTAGCAGAGCAAACAAGGCAGTTTAGGTCCTCTTTGGAGTGGAGTTTAGAGGTTGGTAGAGCAAACAGGGCAGTTTAGGCCCTGTTTGGAGCTGGGTTTGGAGGCTGGCAGAGCAAACAAGGCAGTTAAGGCTCTGTTTAGAGCTGGGTTTGGAGGCTGGCAGAGCAAACAGGGCAGTTTAGGCTCTGTTTAGAGCTGGGTTTGGAGGCTGGAAGAACAAACAGGGCAGTTTAGGCTCTGTTTAGAGCTGGGTTTGGAGGCTAGCAGAGCAAACAAGGTAGTTTAGGTCCTGTTTGGGGCTGGGTTTAGAGGCTGGCAGAGCAAACAAGGTAGTTTAGGTCCTGTTTAGAGCTGGGTTTAGAGGCTGGCAGAGCAAACATGGCAGTTAAGGCTCTGTTTAGAGCTGGGTTTGGAGGCTAGCAGAGCAAACAAGGTCGTTTAGGTCCTGTTTGGGGCTGGGTTTAGAGGCTGGCAGAGCAAATAAGGTAGTTTAGGTCCTGTTTAGAGCTGGGTTTAGAGGCTGGCAGAGCAAACGGGGCAGTTAAGGCCCCATTTGGGGCTGGGTTGGAGGCCGGCAGAGCAAAGGGGGCAGTTCAGGACCCTGTGCCCAGGGGCAGGAAGGGGTGGCCGGGATCCAGTTACACATCACAGTAATACCACATATGATAATAACGTTACATATCATCCACCATCCATCCATATCCATCATATCCATCCATCCATATCTATCCATCATACATCCACATCACCCATATCAACATCCCAGAGGGATCCCGCAGCAGATCCAGGACAGCCAGGAGCTCCCGCGCCATCCCCAATGACCTAACAACCAATCCAAGGGGACGGAGCAATCCCTAATTTCCCATTCCGAGACCCAACGCGGGAATCCCGGGCCAATTCCATGTCGTGTGACGGGATACACGGGATGGCCGCAGTGCGGCCTAGCAACACGGCGGCGCTCCGGCAGGACGCGGCCTTCCCACATGGAGAAACCCCGGCCCAACCACAGGCCTAGAAGGAGGTTCCTCCATCCCACGGAACCCATGGAACCCATGGAACCCGAGGCGGAGGGGAAGCCAAGGCCAAGGCGGAGCCTCCGCCCGGCCGCTTCCTCATTGGATTCCGGGAGCGCGAATGGGAATGGCGGCTCCATGGCAACCGGCTCTATCGCCAGGCGCTCTGGGGGGATCCGGCTGCCGGAGAGGAAGGTTTTCCGCAGGAAGGAGCGGGGGCGGCGGGAAGGGGGCGCCGCAAAGCGGAGCCATGGAGGGCGCCTGGGTCCGACTGCCTAACGCGCTCACGACACCTCAGGTCGGGCTCCGCTGCGGGATCCTCCCTGTTCCCTGATTTAACGAAGCTTTTCCTGTGGTAAATGTCCCTGTTGGATGCGCCGTGATAAACGGCTTTGCTAGGAGGACCTCTAAGGCTGGAAGCTCTAAGTATCTCCCTCCTAAGCTCGACTTAGGAGCTCTAAGTATCTCCCTCCTAAAGAGACCTAGGCTGCAAAATGGAGCTCCCTGTGTTAGCTACCAGCACCCTGTGGAAATCCAGGGGTTGTTCCTGGAAAATAGGCACCCGGAGAACCTCTGGGACACCCTCCTTCCAGCTCCCTATCCCAGGAACAGCCCTGGCTGGAAGGAGCCCCTCATTCCATGGGAAAATCTGCATGGAATCATCACGAGCTGCCCAGGTCTCGGCCAACGCAACCACCTCGTGAGGATTTTCTCCACTGCTTTATTACCAGTTGAGGTTTAATGTAGCCCTTCCTTAACAGTTCCGATTGGCAAAAATAAATGAATAATAAAATAAAATAATTAAAAAATAAAATAAATTAATAAAAAATAAAATAAATAATAAAATAAATTAATAAAAAAAAAAATCAATCAAGGCCTGATGTATCCGCACGGCGTAGAGGCCCCCGGCGCTTAGTCACGGCTTTACATCTTCATCTCCACCCCCACATGACATCAAGAGGGAGAATTAGGATGCGGATGGAAGGGGTTGGCGCCAGGTGGAAAGGAGGGAGAACAACCCTATTGGAACAAGCCTGCACCAGAGACGAGTCCCAAAGGAGGCTCCACCACTCGCTATCCATTGCTCCGAGCGCTGACATAAAACCCAGTTTAACTCAAGCCACAGCTGCTTTTTGTGCCCAAAATGAGGACGAGACCCTCGTGTTGGAGACGTCCCCAACAGGAGGATGAGACCCAACATGAGGATGAAACAAGACGTTGTTGTTGTGCCTGGATCATGTTCAACCACCTCCTCGTTGCACGGGGTCACTGGGCTGGGGATTCTGCAGGTTCCCGTGTGGTTAGGCTGGGATCCAGCAGCCTGTTCCCATTTAAAACCAGTCTTAGCCTTGAGCCCTACCTGCCATGTCGCTCTTTTGCACAACTGTACTTGCTGCCTGCCTTTCGTGGTAGCTGAAGGGATAAGCTCCACTCAGAGCTTTGGGATAGGAGAGACTACCAGATCAAGCAGGACTAGGATTAGCAGAGGATATTCCAGCGTGTCCGGCCCATCCTGCTAGCCTAGGCGTACGACCTGGCACCATTCCTGCCACATGGAACAACATGGAGGGAAGAAACTGCACTTTAGGAACACAAATTCTGCTCATTCGCCAAGAACTCGGCCTATCCCACGCCAAAACCCAGCTTGGATTCGGTTTTAATAGTTGCTTGGTCCTAAGTTATCCTTTTGATCAGAAAATCTGGAGGAGAAAAAAAAGCCAGCTAATAGTTAAGAACGAGTTAAAAATAGTTCAAAAGTCACCTATACAACGAGCTCCTGAGAAGGAAGAGCTTTAATTTGGTCCCAAATGCAGCGTTTTAGGTAGTTGTGGGCAGGTGCTTAGGAAGGACGGGCAGGGAAGCGGCTCCCTTGGCGGCCCTGGCACCCTCCTCTCCCTGGCGCTGCCGGCTCATCCCGAGCCTTGGGAATCGCTCCAGTGACGTCAGAGCTGTTTCCCAGCAACAATTCCGGAGGCTCGTCCACCGCCACAGGGCTTTCCTGAAAAGCCGGCGAGAAATTAGCACCTGCAGCAAGAGATGGGAGCAGAGTTCCTAGCAAATTGTCCATGTCCAAGGGGGGATCCTGGTGGGAGCCTCTCCAGCCACAAGCCCTCGTCCTCCTGGACAATCCTGGGCGGAATTCCCTCTGCTTGAGCTAATCCATTGCAGAATATCCCACCTGGAAAGAGGCTCCGGAGCAGGAATAGCTGCGTGTGCCAGGCTCGTGCCAAGCCCAAATGACATGAGGAAAAGCCGTCCGGGAGCGTTGCTTCCTACAGCGCTTCCCATTGTTAAGCTGATGCTCCGGCTTATTGCCATGCTGGGAGAGGGTCGTTCTCACCCACCTGACTCTGTTCTCTGCAAAATAAGCTCAGCCTACAGCTGCTGAAACCTTCCCCATCCATCGCGGATGCTCCATCTTTGGAGCTCCTGGAGCCACAGGTGATTCCTGCAATTCCAAAGAAGTCCTTGGAGGACACGAAGGGGCAGCAAAGGGGGCCAGCACACTTGGATGGAGGCCCTGCCTAGTGCACGGAGCCCAAGGAATCACATCCCAGCACTAAACTTCCAAGGATAGCAGCAGCGTTTCCACTGCCTTGTGTTTTGGGAAAGGCTGGAACACGTATGGGAAAGCAAAGGGAAAGGAAAGCTTCCATAAACCCAAATACAGTGCAATAAGGGGGTTAAAATCATGAAAGAAGGGGTTAAAATATCACATAAAATAACGGTGCTGCAGAACACTGAGTTGCATAAGCAGATTGCATTGCATTCCCATGCATCCAATGCATAGGAAATATAAAATTCCACATGGCCCGAGTCCAGCTCACCAAGATCTGCTACCAAGCAGGTTCAATCACGCAAATCCCTTAAGCTCAGCCTTGCAGAGGGGCAGGGGCTGCTTCCCCTTTGCAAACTGACCCGAGCGAGGCCGCGCGGCGCTCCCGCGAGCCTGGGAATTCCTTAATGACATGGATGGAGTGTCATCGCAGGGATTCCCCTGCTTCCTGCGGATGCGTTTCCAGCAAGGAAGGGGAAAGCTGGAGCTCCGGACGGGATCACACGCATTCATTGCAGAGAGAATCGGTTCTAGAATCACTCTATTAAGTAGAAACCCTGTCGCTTCCCGGAGACGAATGGCCCCAATCCCGAAACGCTCCCGTTTCCACCCAGACTATTTGCACGATTCCAGTGCGAGGAAAAGAAAAGCCTCCGGTCCAGCTTTCTAAAGCTTAAGATCATTGCAGACCGAACGTTAAGCATGAACTCACCCTGGTGGTCACCTCTTGGCCGATGGAGCCTTCATGGCCACGAGCGGCTCCGGAGGGATTTTGCCAGGGAATCGGGCTGCTCGGAGGGCTCCGGGAGGCGGCTCCGGAGCGGAGCCGATGGGATCGCGGGGATGTCACAGGCAGCTCTGCCAATAGCCACGTGCACCCCCCCTCGCTGCTCCCATTCAGACGGAGCCTCCGTTAAAGACACAGCAGCCTCGGGCTGCCGGGAAGAGCGGCGGGATTCGGGAATGAGCGTCTTCCCAGAGGACCTGGCACCTGCACAAAGCCTTCAAACGCCCAGGAAGACTCCGGGCGTCCTCCTTTCCCTGCCCGCAACGGCAGCTCTGCATCCAAGGAGCCGCTGCTTTCCAGGGCTCCATTGCAACCCAGGATTTTCCCTCGTTTTCCAGCGCTTAAGCAGGGAAACCGGCAACGCCAATGGCCCTACCGAGGGCTCCGAGCGCTCCCGCTTTCCCATCCAGGAAAGCTGGACAAGCTGCTCCTCAAATTGTGCCTATCCAGGGCAGCCCTGGGGCCGGGATGGGCTCACATCCCACCTCCGGTTACATTCCCAAGACCTTTCAGCAGGGCTCCCGCTTCCCTATATCCCGCTTCCCTATATCCCGCCTTGGCACGAGCCCCATGGGCACCTGGACGGTGCCCGGGCTCCATCCCAGTTTTGGAGCCGGCAGCACCAGGAGCACCAGTTCTGCCCGGGAGCACCCAAAATCCCTGCGGGATTTGGCCTCGTGTCCTTAAGGCCGATTGCTGATGCTCCGGGTGCTTGGAAAGGAGGGAGCTTGGGCTGCTCCGCTTCCTCTCCCAGCCTTCAAGGAAGCGCCATGGGCAGCACAGGAGCAAAAACAGAGGCAACTCGGGGCTTTTCTGCTCAAAATCATCATTTTTACCATTATCTTTAAACTAGAATGGAAAGAGGCTCCATAACGTGAACCTGGGCTGCACTTAGACCCTCCAAGCGGGAAGCGATGGCTTCGGAGTCACTCAATTCCTGCTTTCTCCTGTCTTGCAAGAGGAGTGAAGATGAAATCCCTGCTCCTGCAGAGCGGCCTGCAGGATACGGATGAAATCCCTGCTCCCAAGGAGCCCGCAGGATCCGGGATGCTCATCGGGATCAGCCCATCCCGCTCCGGAGCCTGATCAATAATTCAGGGAGAGGAATGTGGCAATGGCGGAAAGCGGAGCGAGCGGCTGCAGAGCAGCGAGCCCAGCCCGCGGCTGCTAAAAAAGAGCAGTAAGAGCAGCCAAAAAGAGCCAGAATATTAGCCAAAAAGAGCCATAATATCAGCAAAAAAGAGCCATAATATCGGCAAAAAAAGAGCCATAATATCGGCAAAAAAAGAGCCATAATATAGCAAAAAAAGAGCCATAATATTAGCAAAAAAAGAGCAATAATATTAGCAAAAAAAGAGCAATAATATTAGCAAAAAAAGAGCCATAATATCAGCAAAAAAAGAGCCATAATATCAGCAAAAAAGAGCAATAATATCAGCAAAAACGAGCAATAATATCAGCAAAAACAGCAATAACTCCTGCTATTCCCTAACCATTGGTTTCGCCCAACGGGCTTCTCCCATAGCCTGGCTCCCGTGGGACAGTTTCCCTCTGTTTCCCTCTGCGATGCAGCTAAAGCAAGGGATATTTTTAGGAGGAATGGGAAAGGCTTCGGGATATTGGACTTTTTGCCCCAAAATCCAAGTCTTTGCAATGCAGACGCTCCCATTCATCCCATCCAGCGGCCCCCGCTTGTGATCCGCTCTCTGCACTGCACCGAGCCCGGATCCCACCGCTTTTTCCCACATATTTTGCGGGATATGTGAAAATCCTTGGGGGTGGAGGGGAAGCAGCCATCTGGTTCCGTTAAATATGGGAAAAAAAGTGAAAAGCACCAATTTCTGCCTGCTTCCCCCCAAGGAAGGATATTGATTTTTCCCAATATTTCTATGACAGGAAACTGTCAATAATAATAATAATAAATATAAAAAGCAATGCTTTTGGAAGCAGGAAAGAACCAAGAGCAGCTAATTCCAAACCTGCAGGTTAAAAAGTTGCCCCAAATATTTTTTTCCCTCTAAATATTCCCCCCTAAACACTGAAGGAGGGAGGAGTGAGGAAAAAAAGGGGAAAAAAGGTTAAAACGGCACTAGGAGGGAGGCCAAATTGCACATTTGGATGCCTGGGTGCAGGAAAGTCCGAGCTCAACAAGCGGTTCCTTTGGTTTAAGCAAAAATATTGCAGGAAAATGAGGCTTTTTGCCCTCAATTTGAGTCGAGGGCAACTGAGGACTCCACCAAACGTGGAGTTTTCCATAATTATGCATTTTTTAATGCATTTTTTCCATAATTCTGCATTTCTCCAAGGCAGGTGAACACATTGGCCAAGGTTGATCATAAAGCTGGAATAGAAAAGCTTTGGAGCAGAGCAAAACATTCCCGGGAATCATCCATGGAGCAGGGATGTATCACGTCATAGCTATAGGATCCGGCTGCTTGGAAGAACGGGAGCTTGGAGCTATCCTGGTCACTGTCCTGGGAGCAGGGAATTCCATATTGTTTGAAGTGCCTGTTTGAGAAGAATTAACCCCCCAACGCCTCTAAATCCCCACATTTTTGTGCATTTCAGCATGGAAAATCTCAGCAAGCACCCAAAACGCACCCTAAATTCCACGGATTTGCACATAGTATTGCATATACATTTGCATGCTGTACGTTATCCGTGCTGTTCCCTTGCTCCTAATGACCAGGACTGAATAATTAACCCCAAATTCCCCGTTTCTGTGGGGATGGGGATGCCCAAGGCCTCCCCTACGACCTCAGTTTCCAAGATGTGTTGAGAACTGCCACCCTAAAGCGGCTCTGGAGCTTAAACCCGGCTCAAGAGCAGCGAGCGGCTCCAAGAAGACGCCAAAGCAACATGGAAAATTTGAAAATTCATTAAGGAAGGGGGAAAAAAGCCCGTGTATATATATATATATATATATATATAGGGAAAGGAGCTGCAGGAAGAGGAGGCTGCATCTGCCCACACGCAGTCTTGGGAGGCAGCGGTGACTCAGCCTGCAGCACAAACACGGCACCAACCTGGGCTCCATCCAAGCCATAGATCTGCTTGACGACACCAATGCAGGGAATCCCAGGCCTGGAGATAGGCTGGGAATCAGCGGCTCTTCCCTCTGGGACCCGCCTTGGGTCCCCAAGGATGCTCTGCAGAAGCACAAGTGGCCTCGTGCTTGGAGGAGGAGCTCAGGGATCTTCTGGGTTGAGCAGGGCTTGGAAATCAAGAGGATGCTCCAAGAGATGGGGAAAATTCCGGTCGGCGGGAATGCGCACAGATCCCGCGGGATCAGGGCTCCACATCCACATCCAGCCCAAGGCGGCTCTGGGACGCGGGCAGGGGAAGGTGGAAAGGTCCCAGCGGGAAAGTTCTCGTCGCACACGATGATGCAGGACAAGGAGATCACGTTGGGTCAACTCAACAGCTCACCTGGAAAGAGGCTCTTGGAAAGAGCCTTTTTGGCCTCTTTTTGCACCGAGAGCAAAGCCTGGCTCTGCTTTGGGTTTAATAAAACCACCTGCATTGAATAAAACCACTCAGGCCCCCAATGCAAGACTTAGTTGACGCTCCCTCTGTTCCCTGGGTCCGCTCTGCCTCTCACTCGAATCCCCCCGAGATCCCGCTCCGCTGCTGCTCCACTTGGGCTAAATTTAGCAGGGTAATAAAAATAGTGGAAAAGCTGGCGATTCATTCCAATATCTGTGCTTCTATGTTGCCAGGCAGCTGATTCCTGAGTGATCCTAAAGCAGGCATTTAAAAGGGAAAAAATGGGATATCCTCTAGATTATCAATGGACCTGGCGCTAATGATCCGGATTGTAACAGCTCACGGGCTTGAAGTGGATGGATTTCTATAGAAATACCAAAGATGGTGGAGAAAACAACAGTTTGGGGTTTTTTTAAAGAAAAAGTATGAAATTATGGGACAGAACAGAATAGCAGCAGATCTTTCACCAGTGTTTTTGCCCGCTGAACAAGTCAGATGCACTGAATGCAACAGCCAAGGCACCCAAAGTGCCCAAAGTCTCCGTTTTCCACAGAATTGGAATTAGTAACTGGGCCTTGGAGCTGGGTCCCTGGATAAACACAGGGACACGAAGCAAAACCTCTTGGTAAAGGAACGTGAGAGATGCCGTTAATTCCAGCTGCTCCTTCCCTGCAATTGAGTCTGGCAAAATGGGAAGAAACGTGAAGGAAAATGTTTGCAGGGGCTTTGTTGTCCTGCCTGCAAATATGAGGGTTCCATGGGGGTTATGTGGGCTGCGAGGGAGAGACCGGGACCGGGGAGAGACCGGGACCGGGTAGGAGAGAGAGACCGGGACCGGGGAGAGAGAGAGACACCGGGACCCGGTAAGAGAGAGAGACACCGGGACCCGGTAAGAGAGAGAGACACCGGGAGCCGGTAAGAGAGAGAGACACCGGGACCCGGTAAGAGAGAGAGAGAGCGGGAGCCGGTAAGAGAGAGAGAGACCGGGACCGGGTAGAGAGAGAGAGAGAGACCGGGACCGGGGAGAGAGAGAGAGACACCGGGACCGGGGAGAGAGAGAGAGACACCGGGACCCGGTAAGAGAGAGAGAGACCGGGACCGGGTAGAGACTGGGACGTCGCATCCCTCTGCGAGCCCATTAGAACAAGCAGCATCCAAGCACGGAGCAGTGACTTTGGGTCCAAGACCCTCAATTTACACTTTAAAGACAGCAACGGTCACGTAAAATGATACTAAAAAGACCCAAATCAGCCTCACGTGGGGCACCAGGAAGCTCCAATAACGGTGCATTCGGAGAACGGAAGGTGTTTGGCTTTTCTCAAGCCCTCATTTCCCTCCTCCAAACGTCCTCCAACTGCTGCTCCTCAAGAAGGTGGAGATGAAGGCAAGCAGCTCGCTGGGTTATGATCACAACCAGTATTTACACAAGCGGGAAGCAGCTTGAGAGGACAAAGCCAACTCATGTACCTGGTGAAGCAGCAGGACGAGCGCCGGGTCCCCTTCCTTGACCATGGACACAGGAGCAGCTCTGCCACCTCCTGCTCTTCCTTCCAGGCTTCCAAACGCGCCCCCAGCTGCAGCCGCTTCCAAGAGGGATTCAAGGAAGACTCCGACCCAGGCAGACGTTGGACTCCGTTGGCTCACGGGGCTTGGGAGTGCGGCGGGGATGGAGTATGGCATTAAACTCACTGCTCCCTCCCAGCACAGGATGAATTGGAGCGAGGAATCCTCCGCTCCCGCTGGCAAGTTGCAGCCGGCAAATTAGCGACGGGAAAGAAACGAGCCTAAAATGAATGGGAAGCCAAGGACGGTTAGTGAACGCCGGCTTTTCCAGCGGCCCCGGGTGCTCGCGCACAGGGATACTGCAGCCATTCATGGATTACTCCTCCTTCCCTATCCCTGCCCAAAAGGAGCGTTTGGGGGGTGCAGAGAGGTCCCGTTTCTGCCCATGCCTCTCCCAAAGACTCGTCCTCAGGTAAATGGGATCTCCGGCAAGCTGGAGATGCCCTGTTTTGTGGCAACGGCTGGAATTCAACAAGTCAACCTGTAGAACACGGTTCTAGAGCAGGTTCTAGAGCAGGGGAAGGACATTTTCCACTCCACACACGTGGAACGGGAAGCACAAAGGGCTCAATGTGTGCCGAGATCTTTGGAACAACTCGTGCCCTTCTCCCAGGCTCAGTGCTCCAAGGAACATCTCTAACATCTCCAAGTAACATCTCTGATCCATGCGGGATGGATTCCCATCAAGCTGCTTTATGGAGCTGCGATCGGTTGTCCACGACTTACCTGGCTTCCTATCCGCACTGGTGCTATCAGGTTTGCTCACTGATCTCAGCTTTAATTTAAATAAAACAAGACAAGGCCGCAGCGGTTGAACTCCAGGGATGACGAGGCACCCGATATCAGTTAGTTGATAAGGTAACTTAGGAGTTAAGACGCAGCTTTGGGCAGGTCTAACATTCCCCTAATTCCCACCTTGAGCTCATACTTGTCCCACGGCCTCTTTTCAGGGGTGGCCACTGATAGAACTAGAGGAAACGGCCACAAATGGAAGCCCCAAAAGTCCTGCAGGATCTTAAGGAAAAATTCCTTGAGAGTGGGAGGATGCCAGAGCCTGGGAACGGGCTCCTTCTCCGGAGATCTTCAGATCCATTGGGACGCAGCCGGTGTCACCTGCTCTAGGTGGCCCTGTGTGTGCAGGAGGTGGCACTAGATCATCTCCAAAGGTTCCTTCCAAGCTTTAGGACTCTGGGATTCCAGGATTCTGAGCCAGAACTACCGCAGGCAGCCCCGGGCTGTGGAAATGGGCAACCCCACGTTGCGGGATGGTCCTGGGTCTGCTCTCAGTCACCTCTCCAAGGTTTCTCATGGAAACCTCCAGATTTGGAGCTCGGAACAACCAACTCGGGAATATTCCCAGAATGTGTCCGGAGGGAGCCGCAGCAGCTCATTAGAACGATGCTAATTTGCCCCAAGAAAGGATTAAGCTCAGCTCTCAGCACAGAACACAGCTCTGCGCAGGAGGCTGCCGAGAGAAGCCCAGCCTAACACCGGGCCTGAAAAACCCCGCTGGGTCTAAGCCAAGACCAGCGCCTAAGTCCGTGCGCTGTGTCCAGCATGTGAACATGTGGACGGAGCAGCTTCCTCGGCATCGCAGCAACCGCAAGTGAGCAAAGAACTGGAAATGCGGGAGCTTGCGGGATCCAACACGCATTCCATGATGCATTCCATGATCCGTTATGTCCCGGCAAGCCAGAGGGCTGGAGTTGGGAAGAAGCTCCCTCCTGCAGCTCAACAAGCCACCCTGGGAGGCTGCAGGTGCCATCCCAGGCCAGCAGCAATGAGGATACACGACGGGAGAAATCCAAGGCACCGAATCCCGGCATTCCGCTCGGTTGTGTGGATTTGCCAGCCGGGAATCCGGGAATCCCGACCCTGGCAGGTCCGATGGCTGCAGCTTAAAGCAGCTCTTGAGCAGCGAGCAATGCACGAAGAGAGCAGCCCAGACCCGGCTGCTCCTCACCACGGAAGAGCCGCTTGGATCCCAGGAACATCGGAGCGCACACGGATACCAAGCCGGGAGCAAAACCGGGACACGAAGCATTGCCTGGCAGCGCCGCATCCCTCCAGGCCTTCCCTTTCCAGGCTCCGACTGTTTGTCGGGAAGCACCAACACCTGATATCCAAGGGGGCCATGGGCTCCGGATCCTACTCACCTCCGAGGCACCAGTGCCCGGGCAGGCCCCACTCGGGAGCAGCGGGAGAGCTCAGGGAACGGACCATATCCAAGGGCTGCTGCTCCTTCACCACTGGCATGAGTTGGGTTGGGAGGCTGAATCCAGCTCCTCACAAGCCAGGTCTCCAGCAAAGCAACCGGCTGAGAGCCTGGTCCATCCGCACTGGTGCCATCCCTGGAGGCGGCAGGAAGGGTTTGCTGTGCGGGGAAGCTGCCATCAAACACCACCCTGGGCCAGCTTGGTGGGCAGAGAGAAAGAAAAATCAGTCCAGGGGCTCTCCTCGGCATCTAGGTTGTCCCATGAAAACAAAAACAGCTTATAATTGCGAAAAACAACCCTTATAATTGCAAAAAACAACCTTATAATTGCAAAAAACAACCTTATAATTGCAAAAAATAAACTTATAATTGCAAAAAAACCCTTAAAATTGCAAAAAAATTAAACTTATAATTGCAAAAAAAAAACTTATAATTGCAAAAAAAATAAACTTATAATTGCAAAAAAATAAACTTATAATTGCAAAAAAAATAAACTTATAATTGCAAAAAAATAAACTTATAATTGCAAAAAAAAACCTTAAAATTGCAAAAATAAACTTATAATTGCAAATATATACATGCTCATGGGCTGGAATGAGCTTCCAAAGTTGCCTAGGGAGAGGGAAATTGTCCTTGCTTTCCCATGAGCGAAGAGAAAAGTCATTGGCAATATGGGTTTAAGAGCTCGCTGTGAACACCAGGAGCGATGGATGGAGACGGGAGATCCCAGGAGAATCCCGGCTGAAAGGGAATTTCGGGAAATCGCCCCTAAGCGAACGGCAGCGCCGTCGTGGAAGAAGGAAGTTTCCTTTGGTTTAATGCAACATTCCCGACGTGAATTCCAGGAGAAAAGGCCAAGGAGACTCATCATGCTGTACACGGCAGAAGGGAACGGAGCACAGGGCGACAGAGGGAAACACCAGCTCCCCGTGTCCAAAGGGATTCGGAGAAGAGGGAAGAGACAAGAGAGGAGCCGAGATTCCCAGCAAGGACCAGCGAGAGCGGCCGAACCGAGCCCGGCCGCGGGAGGAACCTCCAGGAGCACCAGGAGACCGGGAGTTAGGCGCGACACTGAGCTCAGCCTTGCGCATAGGCTCAGCCTTAGGCAGCTCCCACCGACACGGCGCTCCCCTTGTCCCCGGGATCATGGACACCAAGGACACCGTGGCCCTGCTCCTCACCACGACACCCGTTCCTCACATCCCCCTCTTCTCCACGGGCACCTCTGCGCTTCCGTAGTCTTGCAGAAGGAGCCGCAATTCCCTCGGAATTCCCTTGGAATACGGTTCTCCGGCCCATCCTCCGGCGGCCAAGGGAAGCTGGACAACATTCCCAAGGAGCCGGCCCTGGACTTACATGGGGGGAATTAAATGCCCCAAATCTAAGTGATGGGGAAGGGAAAGCAAAAATCCAAGCTCCCTGCCACACATTTTGGGGGTGTTTCACAAAGAACACTTAGTGCAGGGCATGGGAAGGAGAGAAATATAAGCCTGGCTCAAGTCAAAGCTCAAGACAGGGTCTAGAATGGGTGTGTAGAGAGCCCAGGACCCGGGTGCTGTGGGTGAATGAGCTCCCTGCAGCAGCCTCCCCACCACCCGACCCAGAAACGGGGGAAAATCCAGCAAAAAAGGAGCCCGTTCCCGGCTGGACCCAAAGGAAAGGAAACGGAGAGCAGAGCACAAGGATCAACCGGACAGGGCACAGCCGGGGCAGCGGAGAGACCGGGGCAGAGCGGGGCGACCCGGAGCAGCGCAAACGCTCCCTGCTTCCAGCAGGGAACGGGCCATTCCCATGGGATGGGCTCCAGCCTAAGGAGCCTCTTCCCTGCGTTACGGCCAGCCCAAGGAGGGGCCGACACCCCCGAAAGGCACCTGGGGAGGACGGGGATGAGCCAGGCCTGGCTAGAGCCGAGCGCAGGCCTGGGCTCCGGCTCAAAACAAAGGCGAATCCAGAGGGGCTGCGGGAGCCGGGAGAGGCTCCAGGGCCGCTCCATGCGGGAGCGGGGCCCGTTCCCGGCCGCGCTCCCAACGACCCCGGGGGGGCTCGGGATGG
>JAUBOD010076751.1:0-16005 GCA_032353885.1 Nothura maculosa | reverse complement strand
TCCAGGTCATTAAGGCATAAATTGAACAGGACCAGACCGAGGACTGACCCCTGGAGGACACTGCTAACTATAGGCCTGCAGCTGGACTCCATACCACTGACTACCACTCTCTGTACCCTAACACCGAGCCAATTCCTAATTCACCTCCCCGTCCACTCATCTATCCCACACCTCCCATGCATACATCTGTCCCAAGGCAGGAGGGGAGGGTTGCAGGTCTGTTTCCTCAGTGGAGTCCTCAACTTCCCACCAAAGAATATGTGCTTTTCTGCACCCCACTGCTTGGTCCTTAGGGGCGTTCAGGGGGTTTCCACTCTAGGGTTCCCTTCCTTTTCCCTGATATGGGACTCTTCCTCTTAGCAGCAGTCACCATGCTTCCTAGCACCCTGGCCCCAGCTACTGGAGATGCTGCACTCCTGGGAAGGGAGAGTTGGAGGAGGAGAGGAGGGGAAATGCAGAGGGGAAGTGCAGAGAAATCTCCTGAAGGGAATTTCCTCCAGGAACGGCACCTGCTACAGAAGCCCCACACACAGACAGAGACACAGAAACACTCCATTACTCTGCCAGAGAAAAAAAACAGCTTATCAGTTCCCTCTTCTTTCACAAGAGGTTAATCTCTTCACTCTTGTACATTCATAGGCCCCACCTGCCTTTGCCCCTTGTGTGTCAGGACCTGCTGAGGAAGCTGTTCCTCTCCTCCCATGGACATCTCCTGCAAGGATCCTTCATGAATTGTCATATGGGGTCTGCTGCTAACATGGTCAGCAGAAGCTGCAGAAGGCAGATTTTCTGCACAGCCACTCTCATTCACAGGTCCTTTCTCCGATGGGTTTCAGGTTCTCCTTCTTCAACTCAGCCCATAAATGGTCGAAACTTGGAGCCCGGTCTCTCGTATAGGAAAAGGACATATACACACTGTTCCCTTCATCATCGTCCCCTTTGCCCCCTTTGCCAAATCCTAGTTTGTCCCAGCTGGCGACAACACTGGAAGCTGAAGGATGCCGCGGACCTCTCAATATGAGTGATCAAGGTTTCACTTTATTGCTCTTATCAGGTCGACTATATAGGCGTGAGCACACAGTTGTTACATTTTTCAGTGGTTGCAGCTTCTGCATACTCCTTTGCTGATTGGTTGATTGATTGTTGCCATGCTGCAAGCAACGTGCTCAGATTCTCTTTTCCCCCACAGCCTATTTACTTCACTGCCAGTACTGGGAGCAGTAGGCGAGGGCAGATGAAGAGAGGCTCGGAGGACCCGCTAGGAGCAGGACAGAAGCGGTTGAAGCGGGAGGGCTGGGTCCCACTCAGTGGGGCGAGCACCGGCTGTTTCCCTGGCCCCACTGCCCCAGTGTCTCTGGCCCCTCTGCAGGGAGCAGGACTGGACTCTGGCTGCCCGCGGATCCGGCGTCCCCTCTGCTGCCGCCCCCACCCTGCTCCCAGTGCTCCTGCCACCCCGCGCTGTCCTGCGTGGGTCGGGCAGTCCCTCGTGCTGCCACGGTGCCCAGAGCAGAACGCTAACCGGGCATAGCCCATCCCACTGCAGCCCCTCTTAGAAAGGGGCTCCTTTCCTGCTGCTTCTTGGGGACTAGCAGCAAGCCTTGTGGTGTGGACTGGACGTCCCTGGCCTCCCACTGCAGCTTCTGCTGGGCCTCCCATTTCAGGCAGTGCCAGGAAGATGCTGCTGCCTGGACAGGAGGACATTTGTCCCTGCATTTCAGATCTTGGACTCACAAATTCAGCATCAGGTGGATGAGGTGCAGGGATTCCCTTGGCATTGAGCAGGCATGAGTGGCCTGCATCCCACGCCAGATGCCCTCAACACTGCACTGAATCCAGAGAAACACACAGGGGTGTCGAATGTGAGGAGGGAAGAAATTCTAAGTGTTACTCCCTCCTGTATCTAAAGCCCACCTGACCCTTGTGACCTCTTTTGGGCAGGACACAGAAGATGTGGGTCTCCTGAACACCCAGGAGGAAGACACAGGAACACACAGACATGTGTCTCTTAAACATGAGATGTGTGTTCTTCCTAAACAAGTACCGTCTGATGTCTACCAGGCTGTGCATCAGGAAAAAGAAAAAGAGCATCGAGGAGTAGAGAAAAGGGTGAGAGCCACAGGTCTGGATAACACGCTGCAAAGAGCAGGTCTCTTGTGTGTGTATCTTGTATGGGCTCTGTTTCCTCCTCTGACACCAACACGTGCTATCTGTGTCCCACGCGCTGCGCAGCTTCCTGCCCTCTGCTCCATTGCTGCGCAGAGGGGAGGCCAGGGCAGGGAAGGAGAAGGGCAGAGGAGAGGCGGTCCCGGTGCAGCGGCAGCGCCCCCGGCGGCCATGGCTGGCCCCGGCTGCCGCCACCTCTGCTCCCTCCCCTGCACCCGGCACGTCCCCCACCCCCGCGGCGGTTCCTGTCCGGCCGCAGCCCCAGTCTGTCCCGCCGGGGCTCCCAGTGCGCAGTAATACACGGCCGCGTCCTGCCGCCGGGGCCAGGAGAGCTGCAGGGCACTGGAGCGGCGATCTGTGCCCACCAACAGGCTCCCCGAAGGCTCCCACACATCCTTGGAGCCTTTTAACGTCCACGCAATGAGCGTGGGACCTCGTCCCGGGAGCTGCCGATACCAGTAGATGTACTCAATGGTCTTTATGTTGGGGTGTGAGCAGGTGATGTTGATGGTTTCCCCTTCAGTGGTCTCTGCTGATGGCTCCTGCTGGATCTGGGCTTTGCCCTCAGTCACTGCCAAGAAAGAAGAGAAAGATACCGAAAATCACTTTTCCCCTGCCTTCAACAGCTTGCTTTGCATTACAGGAGCATCTGTGAGAAAGGGCTAAGCAGAGGGAAAGCGTGTGGATGGCAAGAATGGGGAGGTGGCAGGGAGCTGAGAAGGGAGAGAGGGAAGGAGGGAGAAGGAGGGTGGGAGGGAGAAAGGCGTGGTTGTAAAGAGAGGATAGGGGTTGGTGCTGTCCCCGCGGAGAAGGCCCCTGGCCCCGCCACGCTTCCCTCGTGCTGTTCCCACCGCCGGCAGCGCCACGCACCCAGCAGCAGCATGGCTAACGCCACCAGCCCCGTGCCCCGGCCCTGCTGCATCGTGCCGCACCACGCTGCCACCCACCAGCAGCGACTCTGCTGCGGCGCCGCCGCCTCCTCTCAGCCACCGCCGCCAGCTCCGCCTTGGGGCTGCTCCCTGGCCCAGCCCCAGCTGTTCTCATTCCCGCTCTGGCTGGCAGCTGCGCTCGGGGGCTGGAGAGGGGGAAGGGGGGGAGGGGGCGGGTTCAGAGGATGTGATAGCCGCCGCATCCGGGCGCTCGGCGGGGCTGCTGCACACAGCGCCGCCTCCTGACACTCGTGAACCTCATTGCACCCATTGGGCAGCTCATGAAAACCTGGCAACAGCGGTCGCACGGGAAGGGGCAGCGACAGGATCAGTGGTCATGCAGTGGCCCCCGACAGAGGGACGGAAGGGCAGGTGTGCAGACAGGGCCTGCCCCAGGACAAGCCAGGTCTCCCGTAGAGGAAAAGGACACCTAGACACTGTTCCCTTCACCATCATCCCCTTCATCCCCTTCCCCCAGTCCGAGATAGTACCAGCTAGAGGCAACACTGGAAGCTGAAGGAGGCGGCAGGTAAAGGTGGTCTGGGAGCAGAAGGTGAGGGCAGATGAAGAGAGGCTGGGAGGACCCGCTAGGAGCAGGACAGAAGTGGTTGGAGCGGGAGGGCTGGGTCCCACTCAGTGGGGCGAGCACCGCCTGTGGCCTTAGCCCCACGGCCCCAGCGTCTCTGGCCCCTCTGCAGGGAGCAGGACTGGCCTCTGGCCGCCCGCGGCTCCACCCGCCCCCTCTGCTGCCGCCCCCACTCTGTGCCCAACGCCCCCGCCACCCCACGCTGCCCTCCTTTTGTTGAGCAGCCCCTGGTGCTACCGTGGTGTCCAGAGCAGAGCGCCACCGAGACACAGCCTGCCCCCTGCAGCTCCTCTGAGAAAAAGGCTCCTTTCCTGTTTCTCCTTGGGGTCTAGCAGCAAGCCTTGTGGTGTGGAGTAGACGTCCCTGGCCTTCAACTGCAGCTGCTGCTGGGCCTCCCATTTCAGGCAGTGCCAGGAAGATGCTGCTGCCTGGAGAGGAGGACAGTTGTTTCTGTATTTCAGATCCTGGGCTCACAAATTTAGCGCCACGTTGATGAGGTGCAGGAGTGCCCTTGGCATTGACCATTGTTGGGGGAGTTGTGAGCTGTAAGGGAGGGCTCTTCAGGACAGCGACTCTTGCTTTGACTGATGCTCTTGGCCACTACTACGCCAAAAGGCCCAGCAAGCACAGGCCTTCACCAGATGCCTTAGTGTGACAACTCCAGAGGCGGTGTCTCACCACCATGAGAGGGGATACCCAAATGGAGAATGTCTTCTGGCACTCAAAACATGAAGCCATGTGGAGAACTGCAAAGAGGTCAATAACTAGGATGAGAAGCAGAGCATTGGGAAGGATGGGGACAGATCCCAAGAAATTCCAGAACTCCATGATGCTTGTACCAGAGTAGTCTTCATGAGAAATTGAGGACCATAGATGAAGTGTGAAATGCTGAACAACAACCTTTGGAGGAAGAGACTTGTTGGAGTAGAGCCACTTGGCTGAAGATGACCACAAAAGCCAATGTTCCCACTCCCAGGACATGCAGGAACATCAGTTCTTGATCATGCTCGTGCTGTAATGGAAGACTTTACCAACAACGATGTCCCCATCAACGAGTATCATGGCAAGAAAGAGGAATGTTATGATAAACAGGAGGAGGTGGCTGGGCAAAGCAGTAAGACGTAGAAAGGGTGTCCTGGTGGCCAGGAATGTCTTCAGCACCACATAGCAACAGCAGTGGCTCTCCAAGCAGGTGTTCTGCTGCAAGAAGAAGATGATGGAGATTTTCAGGTGCTTTTCTCTTCATTGATCCTTTCATGCACTAATGTCCTGCTCAAAGGAAGGCCCAAGGTGATATAATTTCTGCCACAGAGCTCTATTACTGTATTACATGCAGGATTATCTGCAATGATCTCCTGCAGTCCTCAAGCTGCTTCCTTCTCACAGAATGTCATAATGGTTGAGGTTGGAAGGGAGCTCTAGAGATCACAGTATCCAAGGCCCCTGCTCAAGCAGGAACAGTTAGAGCATGTGGCACGGGGCCTAACACCAAACTTGGAGAGGTTAACACTGGAAAACTCAGAGCACGTGACTTCAACGTGTGGATGGCAAGAATGGGGGGGTAGCAGGCAGCTGCAAAAGGAGCAAGGGAGACGGCAGAAAAGGCAGGGAGGGAGGGAGGCAGAAAGGCGCGGATGGAAAGAGAGGACAGCGGCTGGGCTGTCCCCACGGAGAAGGCCTCCAGCCTCCCAGGCTTCCCCCGCGCCGTCCCCGCCACCCGCAGCACCGCGCACCCAGCAGCAGCGTGGCCAGCGCCGCCAGCCCTGCACCCTGGCCCCACCGCATTGTGCCGCGCCGTGCTCCCCTCTGCCAGCAGTGACTCTGCTGCGGCGCGGCCGCCTCATCTCAGCCGCCGCCGCCAGCTCCGCCCTGGGGCTGCGCCCTGGCCCAGTCCTCGGCCGCTCTCATTCCCGCTCTGTCTCACGGTGGCGCTCGCTAGGCCGGGGGCAGCCGGGGTCAGATGCGGGTGAGGGTCCATAGGAGGCGAGAGTGGCGGCATCAGGGTGCTCGGTGGGACTCCCACACATGGGGTGGCCTCCTGCCACTCGAGGACCTCATTGTACCCATTGGGCAGCTCGTGAAAACTCGGCAACATCGCAGCAAGGGGCACGCACAGGAACTCTGGCCCTCGATGTTGTCCTCGATGGGCGGACGGGCAGGTGTGCAGACTGGGGCTGCCCCCAGAAAAGCATCTTGTTATGAACATCATCAAGACTGTCCTCAAAGCAGCTCTGGGGGATGTGATGGAGCACAGGAGATACTAGGAGCTATATGCTATATATGCTGTATGACAAAGAGTTGTTGTTCAGAGAAATAATAATCCCCATCCTCACCTCGTCCCCCACACAGAGCTGCTCATGCAAGTTAATGGTCACTTGGGTAGACAAATGCATGAGGAAACCTTGGACCCTGTCCATTGCTCCTCCTCACCCACAGAGGCTCCCATGCCTCCCCAGTCACAGTAATGGTTCCTACTCAAGCAGTGGGCCTCCATCCCTGAGAACCTTTGGGATCACCTAGCGCAATGTTTGGGATCACAAAGGTGTCTTTGGGAACCCCTAGCCAGGCATCCTGCTGCTGCTTTGGCAAATGTGAAGACAGTGAACAAGTGCTGGGGAAAGGGCCTGCAAAAACTGGATGTGAACCAGAGAGATTCCTTCCAGCCCTGGAAATCTGCTCAGAGATCCCATCACAGAATCACAGAGCAGCTGAGGTTTGAAGGGCTTCCTGGATATCATATAGTAAGCATGGAGATCCTAAGAGTCCCTACTCTCTCTCTTCAGCTCATGACAACTGTGCTCCCATCCTGGGTACAGAAGGAAAAGCCTTCCACAGCAGAGGCTTCGGCACCAATTTCTCTTTCTTGTGAGGCCAAGGACACCAGCCCCTTTCAGAAAGAGGCTTTTTGCACACAAATTTCTGAGTGACAAGGGGAAATACTGCTGTTTGGAGAGTGCTGAGGGCATCTTCCTCAGAGCCCAGCCTTGTCCAGAGGCACCTCTTTTCTCCTTCCCAACTCAGGTTTTTGTACAGCCAACACAGCTTCCTGCACCAGGATGTCTTGCACAGCACAGAGGTACAAGGCAGTGTCAGACACCTGCACATCCTTCAGTTGCAGGACATTCGATTTCCCTGTGGTGTTCAGCACTGCGCTGAATCGGCCACTCTTCTTAGAGCCATCTCTTGCCTGAAACAGGATCCGCTGTGGAGCTTGACCTCTCATCTGCTGGTACCAGGACAAGGCATCAAAGCCAGAGCTCTGATAGGTGCAGGTAGTCTGGAAAGTGCCTCTCTCCTCCACTGTGACTAGCCCGTCTTTCTGAGTCACGGTGGTCTGTCCCATGGCCTCTGGAAGAAAATCAGGAGTGAGGGATTGAGAGGGAAAGGCTTGAGGATGCCATCCCCTTTGGAAGATGAGCCCTCTCTCCTGCTCTGCAGCAAACTACTGAGTCCAGGGAATGGTTTTGGGCAGCAGCTGGGACTTCTTGCTCCAAGGCAAGGATAATCCTCTTCCCCAGCCCTCAAATGAGGCTCCTGTGAGAGATCTCTGCTGTGGCCCTGCTCCTCAGGCTCCTGCTGCCACAGGTCAGGTAGTCTTGAGCTGACATCTGAGATCTGATCCTTCCCAAACACAACAGAGCCCTTGACATGTCTGGTGAGGACGGCACCGTTTCCTGAGGAAAAAGAGAGTGTAAACTAGAGACTAAAGAACAGTCCTTACCTTGTGATGTCCCCAGGAGGGCAGTGAGGAGGAGGTAGCGGAGGTCCATGCTGAGCCAGAGCCTGCTGGTTGTGTGTGAAAGAGGAAGAAAAACCCCTCCCAGGCACAAGACAGCTGAGGTGACCCACATGACTGTGTGAGGGGAGCACAGAAGGCAAGAGAAGACAAGAGGTTTGTCCTTGGCCTTGCCTGCAATGTGCTGGCTGCAGTTCTCCCTCTTCTGGCAGGGCCCTGTGTTGCTGTGCAGGCAGCAGTCCAACCAGGGTCTTCGTGATGGCAGAGGCCCTGTGGGTTTCCCAAAGCAGGAGGGGAGGGTGGCATGCCTGTTGCATTAATGCAGTCCGCAGATTCCCATGGAGAAATGTGTGTTCTTCTGCACCTCACTGCTTGGTCCTTTCGGGCGTTCAGGGAGTTCCAGTCTAGTGTTCCCTCCTCTTGCCCTGACATGCTCCTAGCAGCAGCTATGACCATGATTTCTGCCATTCTAGGTCCTTTTTGCTCTCCTGGCTGTGAAAAGCTTTTCCGGGAATGACCCCAGCTAGTGGAGACCCTGCACTCCTGGGAAGGGTGAGTTTGGGGAGGAGGAGGAGGGTAAGGGGGGAAGTGCAGAGTGGAAATGCAGAGAGGCCTCCTGAAGGGAAGTTCCCCCAGGAATGGCACCTGCTGCAGGAGCCCCACACACAGACACAGACACAGAAACACTCCTTTCCTCTGCCATAGAAACAGATCCCATCAGATCCCTCTTCTTTTACAGGAGGTTCGATCTCTTCACTCTTGTACATACATAGGCCGCAGCTGCCTTTGCCCGCAGAACAGGAAGCTGTTCCTCTCTTCCCACGGACACCTCCTGCAAGAATCCTTCATGAGTTGTCATATGGGGTCTCCTGCTAACATGGTCAGCAGTAGCTGCAGAAGGCAGATTTTCTGCACAGCCACTCTCGTTCACAGGTCCCTTCTCCAATGGGCTTCAGGGTCTCCCTCTTCAACTCAGGCCACGAATGGTGGTAACTGGGAGCCAGGTATTTCCCCTAGAGGAAAAGGACACACTGTTCCCTTTACCCCTTTCCCCAGTCCCAGTCAGTCCGAGCTCGAGACAACACTGGAGGCTGAAGGAGGCGGCAGCAAAAGGTGGTCCGGGAGCACTAGGTGAGGGCAGATGAAAAGAGGCTGGGAGGACCTGCTAGGAGCAGGACAGAAGTGGTTGGAGTGGGAGGGCTGGGTCCCACTCAGTGGGGCGAGCACCACCTGGTTCCCCAGCCCCATTGCCCTAGCATCCCCAATCTCTCTGCAGGGAGCATGACTGTCCTCTGGCTTACCACGTCTCCAGCCTCCACCCTGCGGCCCTACCCTGCGCCCAGCGCCCCCGCCACCATGCACTGCCCTGCTCCCGTCGGGCAGCCCTTGGCACTGTTGCGGTTCCCAGAGTATAGCGCAGGCCAGGCACAGTCCGTCCCCTTGCAGCCCCTCTTAGAATGAAGCTCATTTCCTGATTCTTCTTGGGGACTAGCAGCAAGCCTTGCCATGTGGACTGGACAACCCTGGCCTCCCACTGCAGCTGCTCCTGGGCCTCCCATTTCAGGCAGCACCAGGAAGATGCTGCTGCCTGGACCCCAAAGGACTCCTCAGCTCCTTCCTTCTCCCTGCACAACGTGGTGGGACTCTTTTTCTTTACAGGCAGCAACATCAGGACACTTGTCCCTACATTTCTTATCCAGGGGTCATAAATTGAGCACCAGGTCGATGAGGTGAAGGGGTGCCCGCCTCAGTGTTGGGGAACAGTATGCAGCAGTAGATTTCACAACCCAAAACCGAGTCAGGAGCCAGGTAATGCAGTGTGTAAATTCTCAGTGAACCAGCTTTATCAGGCTCCCTATTCTAAGCGTCAACAATCAATTGTTTGAGCCTTACGCACCCCCCCTCTTTGTTTTAACCAATCTACTGGTGTTGCTTGCCTAGATCCTATATAAGGCCAAGCTTGTCTACAATAAAACAGAATCATCTGTAACTCATATTGAGTCGTCTCCTAACCACCCTGCCTCCCGCAGTGCCCTTGGCATTGAGCAGGCATGAGTGGCCTGCATCCCATGCCAGATGCCCTCAACACTGGACTGAATCCGGAGACACATAGGGGTTTGGGTCTCCTGAATACACAGGACACAGGATATGTGGGTGTCCTGAATACACACGAGCAAGACACAGGAACAGAGAGATATGTGTCTCCTGAACAGGAGATGTTTGTTCTGCCTGAAGCACAGTCTGATGTTTACCAGGTGCTGCAGTATTTCTGCACTAAACAAGGGAGAGTTGCCCTGCAAGGGACAACATCAACATCCCTTCGTTATGAGGGGCACACAAGTAGCGGCAGACATGGCCCTGCTCAGGCACATCCCTGTAAAATCCTGCACTAATCTGTGCACCCACATGCACTCACACAAGGGCTCACAAGGAAAAGAACATGCCCATAGGGACAAGTCTTGGGAACTCAACACAGGAAATGCTGGCAGCCATACAGCTCGCACAAGGGTGTGGCAGCACGAGCAAGGACTCCGCCTGGAGCGTGCTCCGTGCAAGGGATGCGGCACAATGGGGTGTCCAGGCCAGAATTTATGGAGCTGGGCCCCTTGTGGCCAACGGCACCACAAGAAGCCCTACACAAATGACGCAGGTCAACATCTCCTACCACATGCCTCAAGGCGTCTGCCATAAAGCTGAGTCTTTCAAGCACATGGGCATGCCCTGGAAGTACTTAGGTCTTTCATCCGAGCAGTCAAAAGAAAACATCATAGCAGCCTGGACATGGCTTAAAGCAGAAAATGAAAAGACAGCGATGTAGGAAACAAAAACACTTCCTAGAGGATTAGGTGGGATGTTTTACATTGGAGAGCAGCTAGTCAGAAAATTGTCACTTCTGCCAAGCCGGCCTGTCCCCCTGGGGCAGTGCAGGAGCAGTATAAAAGGCAGCCCCAGTGGTGGTTCTCTCACCCACTTATCTCCCTCTTTCTCTGCAGGAACAAGGTAAGTCTGAAGGCCTTTGCCTTCTCTTGCTCCTGCTTTCTTAGACAGAATTCGTGGCCTGGGAGGACATCTTAGTTGCTTTTGGCTTTGTTGCCTTGTGGGGCTTAGTGATGGGAGGGAAGAGAAGGTCTTGCTGAGGGAGAAGGTGGGCTTTGTCTGCAGTGGCTTGTGGGGCACAGGGTAGGGAGCAGCGCTCTTAGGCCTGCTTTTTTTTGACAGGCTCTTGACAAGGCAAGACAGAAGCCCATGTGTGTGGGCCCTGCGCAGTCTTGAGCTCCTAGCCCAGAAAGTGCCTTGACCACCTCGTGGCAGAGTCCCAGGTGGTGTCTCCAACACTGCAGTGCTCTGCTTCCTCCTGTGCTCTCTCCCAGCGGCACCTACACACCCCACACATGTCCTGCTGTGAGTCCTGCGTGCCATGCCGGCCCTGGGGGCCCACCCCGCTGGCCAACAGTTGCACCGAGCGCTGTGTGCGACAGTTCCAGAACTCCACCTTTGTCATCCAGCCCTCGCCTGCCAGATGTCCTCTACACTGGACTGAAAACAGATACACACAGGGATATCCAGTGTGAGGATGACAGGAATTCTAAGGGTTATTCCCTCCTGTACCTAGAGACAGCCGAACCCATGTGACCTCTTTTGGACAGGACAGATGTGATGTGGGTCTCCTGAACACACAGGAGGAAGACACAAGAACACACAGATATGTGTCTCCTGAACTGGAGATGTTGTTCTGCCTGAAGAAGCACCCTCTGATGTCTACCAGGCTCTGCCGCACTTATGTACTAAATAAGGAAGGGTTGCCCTGCGAGGGACAACAAGAACATCTCTCTGTCATGAGGGCCACACAAGTAGAGGCAGACATGGCCCTTTTCAGGCACATCTGTGTACAGTCATGCACGAATCTGTGCACCCACATGCACTCACACAAAAGGTGTCTGTACACAAGGGCTCACAAGAAAAAGAACATGCCCATAGGGATGAGACTCTGGGAACTCAGCGCAGAAAATGCTGGCAGCCACACAGCTCGCGGAAATGTGAAGCAGCACGGGCAAGGACTCCTCCTGAAACATGCTCTGTGCAAGGGATGAGGCACAATGGGGTGTCCAGGCCAGAATTTCTGAAGTTGTGCCCCTTGTGGCCAACGGCACCACAAGCAGCTCCACACAAATGACGCAGGCCAACATCTCCTGCCACATGCCTCTGGGCCTCTGGCATGGAGCTGAGTCCTCCAAGCACACCCACATGTTCCTGCCCTGGAAGTCCTTAGGCCTGGCTTAAAGCAGGAAATGGAAAGACAGCAATGTAGGAAAGAAAAACACTTCCCATATCATTAGGTGGGATGTTTCGCACTGGAGAGGAGTTTGTCAGAAAATTGTCACCTCTGCCAAGCCGGCCTCTGCCCCTGGGGCAGTGTAGGAGAAGTATAAAAGGCAGCCCCCGTGGCGGTTCTCTCAACCACTTCTCTCCATCTTTCTCTGCAGAAACAAGGTAATTCTGAAGGCCTTTGCCTTCTCTTGCCCCTGCTTTCTTAGATAGAAGCTGTGGCCTGGCTGGACGTCTCAGTTGCTTTTGGCTCTGTTGCCTTGTGGATGTTGGAAACCCAGGGGAGATGGGAGTGAAAGGAAGGTCTTGCTGAGGGAGAAGTTGGGTTTGTCTGCAGTGGCTTGTGGGGCACAGGGTAGGGAGCAGCCTTCTTGGGCCTGCTTGTTCTTGGCTGGCCCTTGGCAAAGCAAGGCCAAGAAGCCCATGTGCCTGGACCCTGTGCAGCCTTGAGCTCCCAGCCCACAAAGTGCCTTGAGCGCCTTGTGGCAGAGCCTCAGGTTGTCTCTCAAACACTGTGGTACTCTGCTTCCTCCTGTGCTCTCTCTCAGCAGCAGCTCCACACCCCACACATGTCCTGCTGCGAGCCCTGCGTGCCATGCCGGCCCTGCGGGCCCACCCCGCTGGCCAACAGCTGCACCGAGCCCTGTGTGCGGCAGTGCCAGAACTCCCCCATTGTCATCCAGCCCTTGCCTGTGGTGCTGACCCTGCCTGGCCCCATCCTCAGCTCCTTCCCGCAGAACACCATTGTGGGCTCCTCCACCTCTGCGGCCGTTGGCAGCATACACAGCTGCGAGGGAGTCCCCATTAATTCCGAGTGCTGTGACCTCTCCAGATTTTCCACTTGCTACTGCGGCAGACGCTCTCCCCCCTGCTAAAGCCCTGAGTGGTGACATTGCAAAAGGAGTCCAGAAGCTGATGCCTCTTTAAGGATTGAGCTGCAGCTCATTCATATTCTGGAGGCTGAGAATACATCCAAGGCTCCCCTTGCAAAAGGAGGGCAGCAAAGGGGCTGTTACACCTGAGTTCTCGCAAAACACAACCCCATGTATATCTTGCCTGTCTCCCAATCTCTTCTCTTTCTCTGTTGTGTTCTGCTCCACTTGCCATGACAGCCCTCCAGTCAGCCAAAAGGGCTCCTGCTGCGCCCTCTCCTACTCTGGGGACAGCAGACAGGTGACCCAAGAAAAATCTCCCATCGTTAAATGAGGCACATTCTGGACTGACTCCCTGTCCTGGTGGCCTCCGTTTGGAGCAGCCTCCTTTCCCTCTTTGGACTCAGTAAAGCTCTGTTGCATCGAAGCCTGAGTGTCTGTGTGGTGTTTCCTGTGAGGACAGTGTCTCAAGGTGCAAAGGGAGAGGCCAAGGCTGTTGGGGGAGGTGTGAGCTGTAAGGGAGGGCTCTTGTAAGAAACTATTGTGGATTTTTTTTATGTTTATGTTCAGTGCCAGAACTCTACCGTTGTCATCCAGCCCTCGCCTGTGGTGCTGACCCTGCTCTGTCCCATCCTCAGCTCCTTCCCGCAGAACACCATCGTGGGCTCCTCCACCTCCGCGGCCGTTGGCAGCATCCTCAGCTGCAAGGGAGTCCCCGTCAACTCCGAGTGCTGTGACCTCTCCAGGTTTTCCACTCGCTACTGTGACAAACCGTGTCCACCCTGCTAAAGCCCTGAGCGGTGACATTGCAAAAGGACTCCAGACGCTGATGCCTCTTTAAGGATTGAGCTGCAGCTCATTCATTTCCTGCAGACTGAGAATCCATCCGAGGCTCCCCTTGCAAAAGGAAAGCAGCAAAGGGGCTGAAGCGTCTGGAGACACACCGACACACCTCAGACACACCCAATGTCTGACTTGCCTGTCTCCCACTCTCTCCTCTTTCTCTATTGCGTCACAGACACGTGACCCAAGAAAACTCTGCCATGGTCAAGGGAGGCACATTTTGGACTGACTCCCTGTCCTGGTGGCCCCTCTTTGGAGTAGCCGCCTTTCCCTCTTTGGACTCACTAAAGCTCTGTTGCATCCAAGCCTGAGTTCCTTTGTGGTGTTTCCTCTGAGGACGGTGTCTCAAGGTGCAAAGGCCAGGGCTGTTGGGGGATTTGTGGACAGTGAGGGAGGGCTCTTGTAAGAAACTGTTGTGGATTTGGTTTATGTAAGAGACTATTGTGGATTGTGTTCTGTCTCGACATTGTTGCCATATACTTTACAAATTCCTAGCCTCCTGTCTCCAGGAAGACTGAGAGATGAACTCCAGGTGTCTTATCTTCATACACTTATCGACTTCTTGGCCTTGACATTCTTGTGGGAAGAGTGGGATATCAGCTTAAGGTTTGTTATCTCTACACAATTTACGACTTCATGGATTAGTCCAAGACCCCAACAATGCTCAACAGAGCCTGACAAGCGGCTTTGACAGTTGAGTGGGAGGGGAAGAGGAGCACCAAAGCAAAAAACTTCAAGAAAGCGGGTGGATTCTTCAACAAGTGGGACAATAAAAGGACTACATTTTACCCCTCAAGGCGAGTAGATGCACAAAAAGAGAAAATCTTCTTGTCCTTCTTCTCAACTCTCCTCCAAGAAAGTCATCACCTGCACCGAGGCAGAGACGAGGAAATGCATCTTGATTGGTGGTGGTGGTAACTAATCTTGCTGAATCTCTCCTGCTTCCTTGCTTATCTTTCTTCTTCTTCTTGTTTTCCTTATCGTCTCCTTCTTCTCTCTGTCCTATCACTATTATGAAAATAGAGCTTATAAGGTTGTATGGCATTTGACCTCATTCGTGTCTTAATCTCACTCTTGGGATCGTTTCAAAACCTTCCCCAACAGTGGATCGGGAGAGCTCTTCAAGACGGCCACTCTTGCTTTGACTAATGCTCTTTGGCGCTACTACGCCAAAAGGTCCAGCAACCACAGGGCTTCACCATATGGGTTAGTGTGACAATTCCAGAGGAGAAGGAGACCAGGGTGAGAGGGGAGACACAAATGGAGAATGTGTTCTGGTAGTGAAAATATGAAGTCATGTGGAGAATTGGAAAGAGATTGCAAACTAGGATGAGAAGCAGAGCACTGGGAAGGATAAGGACAGACCCCAGGAACTGTTCCTCTGACAACAAAACATGCTGTCTGTGTCACACACACCCCACAGTTCTCTGCCCTCTTCTCCCAGAGCTGGGCAGAGGAGAGGCCAGGGCAAGGCAAGAGAAGAAGGCAGAGGAGAGGCGGCCCTGGCAGGTACAGCGGCAGCGCCCCCGGTGGCCCCAACTGGCCCCGACAGGAGCAACCGCACAGCTTGGCCCGCCCCCGCGGTGGTTCCTGCCCGGCCGCAGCGCCGTTCCGTCCTGCCGGGTTTCCCAGCGCGCAGTAATACACGGCCGCGTCCCGCCACCGGGTCCGGGAGAGCTGCAGGGCACTGGATCGGCGATCTGCGCCAACCAGTAGGCTCCCTGACGGCTCCCACACCTCCTTCGAGCCTTTGAAAATGCTCGCAATGAATGTGAGACCTTGTCCTGGGAGCTGCCGGTACCACTGGATGTAGTCGTTGGACTGAATATTGGGGTGTGAGCAGGTGATGTTGATGGTTTTCCCCTCGGTGGTCTCTGCCGATGGCTCCTGCTGGATCTGGGCTTTGCCCTCAGTCACTGCCCAGAAAGAAAAGAAGGATGCTGAAAATCACTTTCCTCCTGCCTGAAACAGCTTGCTTTGCATTACAGGAGCATCTGTGAGAAAGGGCTGAGCAGAGGGAAAGCGTGTGGATGGCAAGAATGGCTGGGTAGCAGGCAGCTGAAAAAGCAGCAAGGGAGTCGGCAGAAAAGGCAGGGAGGGAGGGAGGCAGAAAGGCGCGGTTGGAGGGAGAGGACAGGGGCTGGCGCTGTCCTCGCGGAGAAGGGCCCCCCCCCGCACTTCCCCCGCACCATCCCCGGTGCCAGCAGCGCCGCTCACCCAGCAGCAGCGCGGCCAGCGCCACCAGGCCCGCGCCCTGGCCCCGCCACATCGCGCCACGTCGCGCTGCCTCCACCAGCAGCAACTCTGCTGCAGCGCCACCACCTCCTCTTGGACTTAGCCAGCTGCTCCACCCCAAGGTTGTACCCTGGCTCAGCCTCGGACTCTCTCGCTCCCCCTCTGGCTCGTGGAGTCACTCGTCAGGCTAGAGGCACAGGCTGGGGTCCAGAGGAGGCGAGAGGAGCAGCATCAGGGCGCTCGGAGGGGCTGCTGCACACGGGGTGGCCTCCTGCCACTCAAGGACCTCATTTCACCCATTGGGCAGCTCGTGAA
>JAUBOD010067267.1:0-16830 GCA_032353885.1 Nothura maculosa | reverse complement strand
ATAGAAACCGACCTGGATTACTCCGGTCTGAACTCAGATCACGTAGGACTGTTAATCGTTGAACAAACGAACCCTTAGTAGCGGCTGCACCACTAGGATGTCCTGATCCAACATCGAGGTCGTAAACCTCCCCGTCGATATGGACTCTCGGAGGAGATTGCGCTGTTATCCCTGGGGTAGCTTGGTCCATTGATCAATTATATTGGGTCTGGGTGCTATTAGCACGTTGAGGGGTTGCTCTCAGTCTAGAGGTGTGGTCTAATTTTTGGAGGTTTTGTTTTGCTCCAAGGTCGCCCCAACCGAAAAACGCAGACCAGTGGCTTATGTGTCAGTGAACCCGGTGGGTGAGTATGTGTTTTAAGGTGGTTGCTGGTTTTAAAGTTCCACAGGGTCTTCTCGTCTTATGTGTGCATCCCTGCTTTTGTACAGGGAGATCAATTTCACCGATTGCCTGTAAGAGACAGTTAAGACCTCGTTTAGCCATTCATACTAGTCTCGATTTATGGGACAATTGATTGCGCTACCTTTGCACGGTTAGGATACCGCGGCCGTTGAACGTGAGTCACCGGGCAGGCATCACCTTCAATACTTGTTTTGGGTTTGCTGAAGGCTATGTTTTTGGTAAACAGTCGGGCCTTGACGGGTTTGCCTAGTTCCTTTTACAGGTTTTAATCTTTCTTAATGGACGCTCCTCTGTCGGGTTAACAAGATATTTAATACTGTGCTTGTTTGATTGATCGTATCTTGGGGATTTGTTAATAATGTACAGATGTAAGCTTGCGTCGTAGAGGGAGGACCCAGGTTACTCATTCTAGCATTAATTCTCCTATTTGGTTATAGGTTAGCCTGTTAGTGAGGAGGGATTCATATAGTTCTTATATTTTTGTGTTGTAGAGCTTTAACGCACTCTTTGTTGATGGCTGCTTGAGGGCCCACAGTACTGTTGGGGGGTTAATATTTATCCGCTCGTAGAGATTGTATTCTTTTTTAAAGGAGCTGTACCTCCTTTAAATAGCCCTTAATTCGCTTCATTAGGGTTTGTGGGGTTTCCTTGGAGGAGAATTAAGAGTGAACTTAGATTCGTTTCACAGGCAACCAGCTATCACCCAGCTCGATTGGCTTTTCACCTCTACTAACAAGTCATCCCACTCTTTTGCCACAGAGACGGGTTCGCTCAATAATAGCTGCTCGTAAGTAGCTCGCTTGGGTTTCGGGATGGCAAACTTAAATTCATTTTGCTTGGTTTTTCTTGCTAGACCATGATGCAAAAGGTACAAGGGTTGATCTTTGCTGTTTTGAGCTTACGTTTCACTGCTATTTCATCTTTCCCTTACGGTACGTAGTCTCTATCGCGCCAATGGTGTCTTTTCTATCGCCTATACTTGGACTAGTAAATGCTTTAGTTTAGTGGTGGGAAGTAGCTTTGTTATTCCAGGTCATGTCGTTTGGGCTAGAGTTTGGCATCAAGACGATCTGGGGTTGGCAGACATCTTTCAGGTGTAAGCTGAATGCTTTGGTTTAAGCTACGTCTTGGTAATCTAAGTGCACCTTCCGGTACACTTACCTTGTTACGACTTACCTCATCTTTGGCTGAATAGCTTATTAATTTATGGGGGGGGGGGGGGCGCCTGCGAGGAGGGTGACGGGCGGTGTGTACGTGCCCCAGGGCCGGCTTAAAGAGGGCTCTATTGTCCCACTTTACTGCTAAATCCGCCTTCCAGGGGTTATTTCATACCCCTTTGCCGTATGTTCTAACTTAGAAAATGTAGCCCATTGCTACCATTCCATTGGCTATACCTTGACCTGTCTTATTAGCGTGGTGGGGCTATTGCGTCCACTGTTGGGCTTTCAGGGGAGGTGGGCTGGCGACGGCGGTATGTAGGCTGATCTGGCAAGGAATGGTCAGGTATATCGTGGATCATCGATTACAGAACAGGCTCCTCTAGGTGGGTTTGGGGCACCGCCAAGTCCTTAGAGTTTTAAGCGTTGGTGCTCGTAGTTCTCGGGCGGATGCTTTAGTAGGGGTAAGCATCAAGATTTAGGGCCAGGCATAGTGGGGTATCTAATCCCAGTTTGGGTCCTGGCTTTCGTGGAGTTCAATTAATCGTTGTTCTAAGATCTTCTTTGACGAGGAGGCCTTATTGGCATCTTGGGCTTGTGACAGCTCAGCTGCTTTTTAATCTTAGCTACTTGGATAACATGTGACCACTCTTTACGCCGTTATAATGTTAATTTGGGTCTCCTGTATGACCGCGGTGGCTGGCACAGGATTGACCAACCCTGATTTGCTATGGCTAAGTCAAGTTTACACTCATTGCTTAATATTAACTACTGCTGAGGACCCGTGGGGGCGTGGCAATTGCAAGGCGTCTTGGGCTACGGTTATGGTGAGCCTGATACCCGCTCCTATCTGCCTAGTTGAGGTGTCCAGGGCATCTACACTGGGGCGCGGATACTTGCATGTATAAACCTAGCAAGAACTAACAGTAAGGTTAGGACTAAGTCTTTTGTCCTTGGGTGTGTGTGGCAGCCATCTTGACATCTTCAGTGTCATGCTTTTTATAAGCTACAAGAACAGGGGGTGGTGGTTGATGTTTTGTCAATATGGTTTGTATTTTTGTTTGGTTTTTAGTGGGGTGAGTTTTGTATTTTTGGGGGGATGATGATGGTTGATCGTTGTTTTTGTTAGCAGGAAATTAAGAGGAAAGTTAGTTAAAAACGTTGATGACAAATGGGTTGGATAATGTAGGAATATACGGTTTAATTATTTGATGAAAAATTTAAAAAATGTCAAGATAAAAAAAATGAATGCGTAAAATGGAATTTAAATATAAGTTCCTAGTAAATGATAAAATAATTACTATGTCCGGCAACCATTACACTATCTGTTGTCTAGAGGTAGGTAGCGCGCCCTCCATGAATGGGGTCAAAGTGCATCAGTGCTAAGTTTGCGACGACCTTATCCGTCAGACCATGACATTCTGGGTGTTAGGGGATTCATATGTTCGGCGGTCATGTGATGGACATGTCAAGAGGAAGATATCACCTGCTACGCACTTGAAGGGCTTATTGAAGAGACGCTAAGAGAAAACAAGTGTAGAAGGTCGGTATGCCGAAGTAATGAAGTTAGGGAGGATAATTCAACCGACCACTTGTATCTGTGAAGAGCAAGGAGGAGGGAATGGTGTAAGTTATGATCCTGAAGTTACAACCAATAGCGCAAAAGAGCAAGTTTGTGAGATTTATGCGCCTGAAGACAATAACCTAAATCACCCATAACGTTGAGTAGCTCGGTTCTCGTGAGAAGTACGGTCAATAGATAACCATGTTCTCTGGCTTGGGAGTGCTTGAAGGCTGTTGGTGAAGGATTGTACCTAGGAGGTGGGCGAATTCAGTAGACTAGGGGAATGCAAAGGTGTACTGTGACGTTAGTCGTTTCCGAGGTTGGAGTTAGTGTACAGTAGATAAGTTTCTGGGTCTGTGGGTAACGCTTGCGGCTTGGCTGTAGGTAGGAGCATTTGGGCTATATGGTACCTGAAACAAGAATGTATCTGGTGAGGGTATTGGCCGAATGAGGTCCGTTTTGGAGATAATGTTTGGGCTTTTGGTGGGGGGGCATGACGTATGGCGTTGGCTATCCTACATTTCATGGACTGTCTGATGGGGCGGAGAATGTGATGCATATTATACATACCCTAGAAGCAAGAAGAAAATGCGCTGGGGGGGGTAAGGGGGGGGGGGGATAAGGGACATTTTAGGCGTTCCTGTAGTTAAATTTTGTAACGGCAGCTTTTCAGGCTGTAGATCTCGGAGAGAGGCCGGGCGGGAACTATGATAGAGTTTGTCTTGTTTTTGGGGTTGTGTTTTGTTTTGGGGGGGTTGGCGGTTGCATCTAACCCCTCCCCTTACTACGGGGTGCTGGGGCTAGTGGTAGCGGCGATTGCAGGGTGTGGTTGGCTGGTGAGTTTGGGGGTTTCTTTTATTTCTCTGGTGCTTGTTATGGTGTATTTGGGGGGGATGTTGGTGGTGTTCGTTTATTCGGTGTCATTGGCGGCGGAGCCTTATCCGGAGGCTTGGGGTAGTTGGAAGGTTGTTGGTTATGGATTTGGGATGGGGTTGGTTGTGGTGGTAGGACTTGTGGTGGGGGATGTGTCGGGGTTGTTGGTAGGTGAGGGGGTGGGGGGTGATGGGGGGTTGTTGTCGGTTCGTTTGGATTTTAGTGGGGTGGCTGTGTTGTATTCGGAGGGGGTGGGATTGCTTTTGGTTGGGGGGTGGGGTCTATTGTTGACTTTATTTGTGGTGTTGGAGCTTGTACGGGGGCTGTCTCGGGGGGCGATTCGGGCTGTTTAGTGTGAGGGTCAGGAAGTAGTTTAGTTGAAAATGCCAGCTTTGGGAGTTGGAGATGAAGGTTTAAGTCCTTTCTTCCTGAGGTGTGGGGTGAGGTAACTCTAA
Source organism: Nothura maculosa (assembly GCA_032353885.1). Taxonomy (NCBI): domain Eukaryota; kingdom Metazoa; phylum Chordata; class Aves; order Tinamiformes; family Tinamidae; genus Nothura; species Nothura maculosa. Next base: position 12,378 of record JAUBOD010067267.1, on the reverse strand, counting down.
GAAGGGGTTTAGTCTTCAATCTTTGGTTTACAAGACCAATGTTTTTATAAACTATTAGAGTAGATTAGAGTTTTAGTAGTTTATTCTCTAGGATGGCCGCGAGGGGGAATAAAACTAGGATGATTAGGAAGTATGTGAATGAGGCTAGCTGTCCAATGATGATGAATGGGTGTTCTACTGGTTGGCTGCCTACTCAGGTTAGAATGAGGACGTTGGCTACTAGGGTTCAAAACAGGATTTGTGATAAAGGGCGGAAGGTTATTGATCGTAGTTTTGATGTGTGTAGCAGCGGTATGAGGAATAGAACTAGGATTGAGGCAGCTAAGGCTAATACGCCTCCTAGCTTGTTTGGGATGGATCGGAGGATGGCGTAGGCGAATAGGAAGTATCATTCGGGTTTGATGTGGGGGGGAGTGACTAGTGGGTTGGCTGGTGTGAAGTTTTCTGGGTCGCCTAGGAGGTTGGGGGAGAATAGGGCTAGTGAGACGAGTAGGGATAGTATTAGTACGAATCCTAGGAGGTCTTTGATGGTGTAGTATGGGTGGAAGGGGATTTTGTCGCAGTCTGAGGGGACACCTGTTGGGTTGTTTGAGCCTGTTTCGTGGAGGAAGGTGAGATGGACGAGTGTGAGGCCTACGATGACAAATGGGAGGAGGAAGTGGAGAGCGAAGAATCGAGTGAGAGTGGGGTTGTCTACGGAGAATCCGCCTCAGGCTCATTCGACTAGTGTTTGTCCGATGTATGGGATTGCTGAGAAGAGGTTTGTGATTACGGTAGCGCCTCAGAAAGATATTTGGCCTCATGGTAGGACGTAGCCTACGAAGGCTGTTGCTATGAGGGTCAGGAGGAGGATGACTCCGATGTTTCAGGTTTCTTTGTTCAGGTACGATCCGTAGTAGATACCTCGGCCGATGTGGAAGTAGATGCAGATGAAGAAGAAGGAAGCTCCATTTGCGTGGAGGTTGCGGATGAGTCAGCCGAATTGTACATCTCGGCATATGTGGGCGACGGAGGAGAAGGCTAAGTTAGTGTCTGCTGTGTAGTGTATGGCTAGTAGGAGACCTGTGACGATCTGGGTGATTAAGCAAACGCCTAGCAGGGATCCGAAGTTTCATCATGTTGAAATGTTTGAAGGGGCGGGAAGGTCAATTAGGGCGTCATTGATGATTTTCAGGATTTGGTGGTTTTTACGAAGGTTGAGGGCCATTGGTTGTTTCTGTATGAGGATATGAGGATGATGAGGATGGATAGGGCGAATGATCCTAGGTAGGCTTTGATTAGGCCAGAGTGGAGGAGGGTGGAGGCTTTGGCTGCTATTGATTGTAGGTTGGCTAATCCTTCTGGGCCTATCATTTTGTATCAAGAGAGGTCGATTAGGTGAGAGGCGATGTTTTGTCCTCCGCTGAGGAGGTTAGTTATACTTAAGCGGTGGGTTAGGGGGTTGAAGTATCCTAGGGATGTGGAGAAGTTTGAGAGCGGGGTTTGTTTTGTTAGGATAAGTGTTTGGGCTATTTTTGAGATTTCTAGTGCTAGGGCAATGCCTAATGCTGTTACTATTAGGGCGATTATTTTGATGGAGAGTGGTATGGTCATTGGGGGGATTTTTGTAGGGGGGATGAATGAAGTGATGAAGAATCCTGCTAGGATGCTTCCTAATGCAAGTCGAGTGATTGGGGAAGTTACTGCAGGGTTGTTTTCGTTTACTGGGACTAGGGGCGGGATTCGAGTGAAGCCGGTTTGTACTAGTACTGTTATGCGGATTGTGTACACTGCGGTGAATGAGGTAGCAATGAGGGTTAGGAGTAGGGCTCAGGTGTTTAGGTAGGATGTGCTTAGGCTTTCAATGATTTGGTCTTTTGAGTAGAATCCTGCTAGGAACGGTGTTCCTATTAGGGCCAGATTGCCGATAGTAAGGCATGCAGTGGTTGTGGGTAGTATTTTTTGGAGGCCTCCTATTTTTCGAATATCTTGCTCTCCATTTAGGCTGTGGATAATAGAGCCTGAGCATAAGAAGAGCATAGCTTTGAAGAACGCGTGTGTTGAGATGTGGAGGAAGGCTAGTTCTGGTAGGTTTAGACCAATTGTGACCATTATCAGGCCTAGTTGGCTTGAGGTGGAGAAGGCGATGATTTTTTTAATGTCATTTTGGGTGAGGGCGCACGTGGCTGCAAATAGGGTGGATAGGGCCCCTAGACATAGGCACAGGGTTAGGGCGGTTTGGTTGTTGCTGAATAGGGGATGGGTTCGGATGAGTAGGAAGATCCCTGCTACTACTATTGTGCTGGAGTGGAGTAGGGCAGATACGGGGGTGGGCCCTTCTATTGCGGCTGGTAGTCATGGGTGGAGGCCAAATTGAGCGGATTTTCCGGTTGCGGCGATAATGAGGCCTAGCAGGGGGAGAGTGGGGGTTTGGGAGGGGGTGGGGAGTTGTTGGATTTCTCAGGTGTTTATGGTGGAGGCTAGTCATGCCATGCAGAGGATAAGTCCAATATCTCCGATTCGATTGTAAAGTACGGCTTGGAGGGCGGCGGTGTTGGCTTCTGCTCGGCCTTGTCATCAGCTGATTAGCAGGAAGGACATGATTCCGACTCCCTCTCAGCCGATGAAGAGGACGAATAGGTTGTTGGCGATGATTAGAATGAGTATTGCGATTAAGAAGAATAGGAGGTAGGTGAAGAATTTTGTGATGTAGGGGTCTGAAGCTATGTACCATGTCGCGAATTGTAGGATAGATCATGATACGAACAGTGCGATGGGGAAGAAGGTTAGAGAGTAGAAGTCTATTTTTAGGCTGATAGGGATTTTAAAGTTTGTGATGAATTTTCATTCTCAGAGGGAGGTGAGGCTTTCTGTCCCGGAGTGAAGATAGATTGTTATTGGAATTAGGCTGATTAGGAAGGAGGCTTTGATTGTGTTTGTGATTGTAGTAGGGTTGTTTTTGAGGTTGTTGGATAGGAGCGGGTATAGGATGGGGGTAAGGAGGGTTGCTAGAGTTAGAAGTATGAAGGTGTTTAAAGTTAGTGAGAGATCCATTACTTTCACTTGGATTTGCACCAAGATGAGTGGCTCCTAAGACCATTGGATTACTATTATCCTTTGAAAGTAAGGAGACTGAGGTTTTATACTCAGATACAAGAATTAGCAGTTCTCGTTGGTTTTACCTCTCCTCGGCAGGTAAGAAGGGTTTAACTTCTATTATTAGAGTCACGGTCTAATGTTTTGGTTTAAACTATACTTGCATGTGGGGATACCGGAGATCAGCTCGGGTTTTAGGATTAGAAGTGCTATGGGAATTATGTGTAGGGCTATAAGGAGGTGTTCTCGTGTGGAGGAGTTTTGGATTGATGTGATGTGGGATGGGAGGGTGCCTCGTTGTGTTATTATTAGTATGTATAGGGTGTATGAGGCGGTAAGGAGGATTGCGGCTCCTGTTAGAATAAGTGTGAAGGCGGATCAGTTGAAAAGTGCGATTACGATGGTTAGTTCTGCTATGAGGTTTGTTGTAGGGGGTAGGGCTATGTTTGTTAAGTTGGCTAGGAGCCATCAGGTGGCTATTAGTGGTAGGAGAGGTTGGAGACCTCGTGTGAGTAGAAGGATTCGGCTGTGGGTTCGTTCGTAATTGGTGTTGGCTAAGCAGAATAGTATTGAGGAGGTGAGGCCATGTGAGATTATTAGGATTATTGCTCCTGAGAATGCTCATTGGGTTTGGATTATGGTTGCAGCTACGACAAGTCCTATGTGGCTTACAGAGGAGTATGCGATTAACGATTTTAGGTCGATTTGGCGCAGGCAGATGGCGCTGGTTATTAGGGCTCCTCATAGGGCTAGGGTGATGAAAGGGTAGTGGAGGTTGTTTGATGTTGGATCTACCAGGATTGTGATTCGTATGATTCCGTATCCTCCGAGTTTTAGTAGGAGGGCAGCTAGTAGTATGGAGCCTGCGATAGGGGCCTCTACATGGGCTTTGGGGAGTCATAGGTGCAGTCCGTATAAGGGGGCTTTAACTATGAAGGCTAGTAGGAGAGCTAGGCTTGCAATGAGGCCCGATCAGGAGGAGTTTAGCGTGGGGTGTGAGAGTTTGAGCATTGGGAAGTATAATGTGCCAATTTGATTGTGTAGGTGAAGGATGGCGATTAATAGTGGGAGTGAGCTTGCAAGCGTGTAGAATAGAAGGTAGATGCCAGCGTTTAAGCGTTCTGGTTGGTTTCCTCACCGTGTGATAAGGATAAGGGTGGGGATGAGAGTTGCCTCGAATGCAATGTAGAAGAGTATGAGTTCTGAGGCTGAGAAGGCTAAGAGGATGGATAGTTGCGCTAGGATTACTGTTGTGGCGAAAATTCGTTTGCGGGCGGCGGGTTCTGGTTCTAGGTGGTTTTGGCTTGCTATGATTATGAGAGGAAGAAGTCAGCAGGATAGGACCAGTAGGGGGGAGGAGATTTGGTCTGTGGCTGTTCAGGGGGTTAGGCTTTTGTTTGGGTAGTATGTTGGTGCGAGTCATTGGAGGCTGGCGGTGGCGATTAATAGGCTGTATAGCGTGATGTTGGTTCATAGGTGTTTGCGTGGGGAGAGGAGGGCTAAGGGGAGTAGTATTGCGGTGGGGGTGATGATTTTTAGCATTGTAGGAGATTAAAGTTGTGTAGGTGGTCGGATCCGTGAGTTCGGGTTGAGGCTACTAGTAGGGCTAGTCCTGTTCCGGCTTCGCAGGCGGAGAATGTTAGTATGAGGATGGGCAGGATGGTGGGGGTTGGTGATTGCATTTGGATGGGTCATATTGTTAGAGCTACATATATAGATAGTATTATGCTCTCTAAACATAGGAGGGCCGAGATTAAGTGGGTTCGGTGGAAGGCTAGGCCTAGGCTGCTTAGGGTGAAGGCTGAGTAAAAGCTTAGATGGAGGTAGGACATGAAGAAAGTTATAGGGTGGGAGCTATAATCTGTTGAGTCGAAATCAACTGTCTTAGTTAGACTAACTTTCTGTTATTCTGCTCATTCTAATCCGCCTTGGATTCATTCATACACCAGTCCTAGGGTGAGGAGGAGGATAAGCACAGAGGCTCAGGTTAGGGTAGTGGTGGGGGATTGTAGCTGGGTGGCTCATGGCAGTGGTAGGAGTAGGGCAATTTCTAGGTCGAACAGTAGGAATAGAATGGCTACTATGAAGAATCGGACTGAGAAGGGAAGTCGGGCGGATCCTAGGGGGTCAAAGCCACATTCGTATGGGGATAGTTTTTCTGAGTCGGGGTTTGTTTGGGCTAGTCAAAAGTTTAATGCGGTCAGAAGGATGCTTAGGGTTAGTGAGAGGGTCAGTATGAATAGGATTATGTTCATTGCTCTTCTCTGGGTTTAAACCAGATTCTAAGGATTGGAAGTCGATTGTAATTGATATACTAGAAGAGCAGGATCCTCATCAGTAGATAGAGATATAGAGGAATAATCATACGACGTCTACGAAGTGTCAGTATCAGGCGGCTGCTTCAAATCCGAAGTGGTGGTTTGAGGTAAAGTGGTATTTAATTAGTCGTAGGAGACACACTAGGAGAAATGTAGAGCCGATAATAACATGTAGGCCGTGGAATCCGGTAGCAACAAAGAATGTTGAGCCATAGACTCCGTCGGCAATGGAGAAGGGTGCTTCATAGTATTCTATGGCTTGTAGAGCGGTGAAGTAGAAGCCTAGGAGCACTGTTAGGAGTAGGGCTTGGATTGCTTGTTTTCGGTTGGCCTCTGTGATGCTGTGGTGGGCTCATGTGACGGTAACCCCTGAGGCTAGGAGGATGGCGGTGTTTAGGAGGGGAACTTCTATTGGGTTGAGTGGTTTGATTCCCACAGGGGGTCATTGTCCTCCTAGCTCGGGGGTGGGGGCGAGGCTTGAGTGGAAGAAAGCTCAGAAGAACCCTAGGAAGAAAAAGGCCTCTGATGTGATGAATAGGGCTATTCCGTAGCGTAGACCTTTTTGTACGGTGGGGGTGTGGTGGCCTTGGAATGTGCTTTCTCGTACGATGTCGCGTCATCATTGGAACATAACGAGGATGGTGGAGAGTAGGCCGAGGATAAGGAGTCGGGGGGAGTTATAATGGAATCATATTGTTAGGCCTGAGGTGGTTAATAGAGCAGCGGCTGCTCCTAGGATGGGTCAAGGGCTGGGGTCGACTATGTGATAAGAGTGTGCTTGGTGTGCCATTGGTGTTAGATATTTTCTTGTAGGTAGAGGCTCAGTAGGAGTACGAAGACATAAGCTTGGATTATTGCTACAGCTACTTCTAGGATTGTTAATAGGAAAAGGACTAATAGGGTTAGGAGCGAGATTACGGGTATTGTGGAGAATAGGGCGGTTGTGGCTGTGGAAATAAGTTGAATGAGGAGGTGGCCTGCTGTGAGGTTGGCTGTTAGGCGTACGCCCAGGGCTAATGGGCGGATGAGTAGGCTTGTTGTTTCGATTAGGATGAGAGCGGGGATTAGTGGGGTGGGGGTTCCTTCTGGTAGTAGGTGGCCTAAGGAGGCAGAGGGCTGGTTTCGTAGGCCTGTTAATAGGGTGGCTAGTCATAGGGGGAAGGCTAGGGCTAGGTTTATGGATAGTTGGGTGGTTGGGGTGAATGTGTAGGGTAGTAGGCCCAGAAGGTTGATGAGTAGGAGGAAGATTATAAGGGATGTCAGGATTAGGGCTCATTTGTGTCCTTTTTTGTTTAGGGGTATTATTAGCTGTTTTGTGACTAAGTTGACGAATCATAGTTGGAGAGTTGAGAGTCGGTTAGTGATCCATCGGTTGTCCAGGGATGGTAGGAGGAGTGCTGGGAATGTTATTGAGATGAGGATTAGTGGGATTCCTAGGAAGGACGGGCTTGAAAATTGGTCAAAGAAGCTTACGTTCATGGTCAGGTTCAGGGGGTTGTGGTTGGGGTGGCGGGCGGTTTGTTTGAGGGTGGATTTATTGATACGAATGATAGGATTTTGGGTTGGATGATTAGGGAAAAGGTTAGTCATGAAGTGAGCATGATAAAAAATCAGGGGTTGGGGTTTAGTTGTGGCATATCATTAAGGAGGGGGTGGGCCCCTCTTTCTTTAGCTTAAAAGGCTAATGCTGTTTCATAGCTTCTTAATGATTAGGATGTTGTTAGGGAGGATCAGCTTTCGAAGTCAGGGAGAGGGGTGGCTTCTACTACGATTGGCATGAAGCTGTGGTTGGCTCCGCAGATTTCTGAGCATTGTCCGTAGTAAACGCCTGGTCGGGGGGCTAGGAAGGAGGTTTGGTTGAGGCGTCCTGGGATCGCATCGGTTTTTACACCTAGGCTAGGGACGGCTCATGAGTGGAGGACGTCATCGGCGGTGACGATGACTCGGATTGTGGAGTCTATAGGGACAATAACGCGGTGGTCAACTTCTAGTAGGCGGAAGTGTCCTAGAGGGAGATCTGTTGTTGGGATTATGTAGGAGTCGAAGGTTAGTTCTTTAAGGTCTGTGTATTCGTAGGTTCAGTATCATTGGTGGCCGATAGCTTTTAGGGTTAGATCAGGCTCGTTGATCTCGTCTATTATGTAGAGAATTCGTAGGGACGGTAGGGCGAGCATGACTAGGACTATGGCTGGGAGGATTGTTCAGATGATTTCGATTGCTTGCGCGTCAACTGTGTTTGATGATAATTTTCCTGTAAGCGTGTAGGTCAGTAGGTAGAGGACTAGGCTGCAGATTGCTAGTGCGACCATTAAGGCATGGTCGTGGAATCCTATAAGTTCTTCTATGATAGGTGAGGAGGCATCTTGGAAATTTAGTTGTGAGTGGTTAGCCATGTTTGAGTAGGGATGTGCTGGGTTTTCACCTGCAATTTAGTCTTGACAAGGCTATGTAATTGTTTTACTAACATCCCTTTATGAGAAAGAAGCATAAGTGGTCTATGCGGTTGGCTTGAAACCAACATATGGGGGTTCGACTCCTTCCTTTCTTGGACTTGGACGAAGGCGGGTTCCTCGAAGGTGTGGAATGGGGGTGGGCAGCCGTGGATTCATTCGACGTTAGTACTTGTTAGTTCTGGTTGTGAGACTTTACGTTTTGATGCGAAGGCTTCTCAGATGATGAAGACTAGCATGATTACGGCTGTTAGGGAGATGAGGGACCCTACTGAGGAGATGGTGTTTCATAGTGTGTAAGCGTCTGGGTAGTCTGAGTATCGTCGGGGCATGCCGGCTAGGCCTAGGAAGTGTTGGGGGAAAAAGGTTAGGTTTACGCCTACGAATATTACGCCGAAGTGTGTTTTAGCTCATGTTGAGTGTAGGGTGTATCCGGTGAATAGGGGGAATCAGTGGGTGAAACCAGCTAGGATCGCGAATACTGCTCCTATGGATAGGACGTAGTGGAAGTGGGCTACTACGTAATAAGTATCATGTAGGGCAATGTCTAATGAGGAGTTGGCTAGAACAATTCCTGTTAGACCTCCAATGGTAAATAGGAAGATGAACCCTAGGGCTCATAGTATTGGGGGGTCTCATTTGATTGTGCCTCCATGGAGGGTGGCTAGTCAGCTGAATACTTTAATGCCGGTTGGAATTGCAATAATTATTGTGGCTGATGTGAAGTATGCTCGTGTGTCAACGTCCATTCCTACTGTGAATATGTGGTGGGCTCAGACGATAAAGCCTAGGAATCCAATGGATAGTATAGCTCATACTATTCCTATGTAGCCGAATGGTTCTTTTTTGCCTGCGTAGTATGTTACGACGTGGGAGATAATTCCGAATCCGGGGAGAATTAAGATGTAGACTTCTGGGTGGCCGAAGAATCAGAAGAGATGTTGGTACAGGACAGGGTCTCCTCCTCCAGCAGGGTCGAAGAATGTGGTGTTGAGGTTGCGGTCTGTTAGGAGTATTGTGATTCCTGCGGCTAGGACTGGTAAGGATAGTAGGAGTAGGACGGCGGTGATTAGGACTGATCACACAAATAGGGGGGTTTGATATTGTGAGAGGGCAGGAGGTTTTATGTTGATGGCTGTTGTGATAAAGTTGATTGCACCTAGGATTGAGGAGATTCCGGCCAGGTGGAGGGAGAAAATTGCTAGATCGACCGAGGCTCCGGCGTGGGCTAGGTTGCCGGCTAGTGGGGGGTATACTGTTCAGCCTGTACCAACTCCTGCTTCAACTGTGGAGGATGCTAGGAGGAGAAGGAAGGATGGGGGTAGTAATCAGAAGCTTATGTTGTTTATTCGTGGGAATGCTATGTCTGGGGCTCCGATTATTAGGGGAACTAGTCAGTTTCCGAACCCTCCGATTATGATTGGTATAACTATGAAGAAGATTATTACGAAAGCATGGGCCGTGACGACCACGTTGTAGACTTGGTCATCTCCTAGGAGGGCTCCAGGTTGGCCTAATTCTGCTCGGATGAGGAGGCTTAGGGCAGTACCTACCATTCCGGCTCATGCGCCGAAAATCAGGTACAGGGTCCCAATATCTTTGTGGTTGGTTGAGAATAATCATCGGGTAATGAATGTCACAGGTAAGATGGCTGAGTGTATAAGCGTTAGGCTGTAGTCCTTTTTACAGAGGTTCAATTCCTCTTCTTATCGGCTCTGTAGTGAAGTTCATGGTGAGTTGCAAGCTCATTGATGTGCATTGAATGTGTACCGGAGCCTTAGACAGAAGCCTGTTGGTTTGGGCATATAGCTGTTAACTATAGGGTTATGGGATCGAAGCCCATCTGTCTAGCGGGCTGGAAGGTCCTAGCTTAATTAAAGCACCTGAGTTGCATTTAGGGGATGCAGGGTAATGGCCTGCGGACTTTAGCAGAAACTAAGAGGGTTTAACTCTTGTTTAAGGCTTTGAAGGCCTTCGGTTTAGGTAATCCTAAGTTTCTTAGACAATGGTGAGGATTATAGGGGAAATGGGGAGGAGCATGACGGACATAGTGGCTAGAATGGCAATGATGATGCTGGAGGGCTTGCCGGTACGTCATTGTTTTATGTGGTTTGTAGTGTGTGGGGGGAGTGTAATTGTGGCGCAGTATGCGAGGCGTAGGTAAAAGAATAGGCTTAGTAAGGAGAGTAGGGAGATGAGGGTGGCTGTTGGGGCTATGTCCTGTTTGGTTAGCTCTTGGATGATAAGTCATTTGGGTAGGAATCCTGTTAGGGGAGGAAGTCCTGCAAGGGAAAGTAGGACTAGGAGTAGTATTGCGTTTAAAGACGGAGTTTTGGCCCATGTGGTTATTAAGGTGGATAGTTTTAGTACTTTGGTTGTGTTTAGGGTGAGGAAGACGGACATAGTCATTACTGAGTACATGTAGAAGTTGAGGAGGGTGAGTTTGGGGCTATAGGTGATAATGATGGTTATTCAGCCTAGGTGGGAGATAGAGGAGAAAGCCAAGATTTTTCGAATTTGTGTTTGATTGAGGCCTATCCATCCCCCCAGGGCTGCTGAAAGAATGGCTAAGACAGCTAATAGGGTGGGGTTTAGTGAGGGTGAGGTTATGTAGAGTAGCGCGATTGGGGGGAGTTTCATGAGAGTGGAAAGAAGAAGGCCGGTGAGGAGGGGGGAGCCTTGGAGAACTTCTGGGAATCAGAAGTGGAATGGGACTAGTCCTAGTTTTATTGCGATTGCCGAGGTAAGGATCAGGCAAGATATAGGGTGGGTGAGTTGGGTGATGTCTCACTGTCCAGTCTGCCATGCGTTGGTCATGCTAGAGAATAGGACTAGGGCAGAGGCAGCTGCTTGGGTTAAAAAATATTTAGTGGCGGCTTCAATAGCTCGTGGATGGTGGGATTTTGAGATTAGTGGGAGGATGGCGAGTGTGTTAATTTCAAGGCCAGCTCAGGCTATGACTCAGTGGTGGCTTGAAATGGTAATGGTTGTTCCTAGGAGTAGGCTGATGAGGAAAATTAAGTTTGCCTGGGGGTTCATTAGCAGGGGAAGGAGTTGAACCATCATTTTCGGGGTATGGGCCCGATAGCTTATTTAGCTGACCCTACTAGAAAGTAATATAAGGGAAGTATGAAGGGCTTTGATCCCTTTAGTGTAGGTTCGATTCCTGCTTTTCTAAGTATGAGGAAATGAGAGGACTGGTACACCTCCATGTTCACTTTATCATAGTGACCCTTAGGGTTCAGGCACATTTCCGTATGGGGTCTTAGGTAGGGAGGCAGGCCCGCGTAGCAAATTGGTAGGCTGGTATGTCAGAGGCATAAGGCTAGTGTGAGTGGTAAGAAGTTTTTTCATAGTAGGTGTATTAGTTGGTCGTATCGGAATCGGGGGTAGGAGGCTCGGATCCATAGGAACCCTGCAGATAAGAGCAAGGCTTTTGTAGCGAGGATGACGGGGAATAGCTCTTGAGGGGGGTTGAGAAAGCTTGGGTTGAAGAACAAGATTGTAGTTAGTGTATTTATTAGTATAATGTTGGCATATTCGGCCAGGAAAAAGAGGGCAAAGGGGCCTGCTGCGTACTCTACGTTGAATCCCGAGACTAGCTCTGACTCTCCTTCTGTCAGGTCAAAGGGGGCGCGATTGGTTTCAGCGAGGGTAGAGACATATCATATCATGGCTAGAGGTCAGCAGGAGAAGATGAGGTATAGGGGTTCTTGGGTGACTGCGAGGGTGTTGAGGGTGTAGTTGCCGCTGAGGAGTACAATGGAGAGAAGGATGATGGCTAAAGTGACTTCGTATGAGATGGTTTGGGCTACTGCTCGTAGTGCCCCGATCAAGGCGTATTTTGAGTTGGAAGCTCAGCCTGATCATAGGATGGAGTATACTGCTAGGCTTGATATGGCTAGTAAGAAAAGTAAGCCCAGGTTTAGGTCTGCTAAGGAAAATGGAAGAGGTAGTGGGGTTCAGATTGAGATTGCCAGGAGAAGGGCTAGTATTGGGGTTGCTATAAATAGGATTGGAGAGGATGTTGAGGGTCGAATGGGTTCTTTAATAAACAGCTTTACTCCATCAGCCAGGGGCTGTAGAAGTCCGAAAGGGCCGACAATGTTTGGGCCCTTTCGGCCTTGTATGTAGCTTAGGATTTTGCGCTCTACTAGCGTGAGGAAGGCCACTGCGATTAGAATTGGGAGGGCATAGGAGAGGGCTATGATAAGGTTAATTAAAAGTGGGTAGTTGGTCATGGGGTTGGATTAAGCTAGGGAGAGGATTTGAACCTCTGAGTGAAAGGACTTAAGCCTTTTGCATTTTCCGAGCTCTGCCACGCTAGCTGGTCCTTTTCTTGGACGTGGTGTGGTGTGATAGCCTTTTGTGGTTTAGTTGGTTTCACTACTTAAGGCGAAGGCTTGCTAGTGGTATTGGCCTCACTTTTCCTATCCTTTCGTACTGGGAAGAGTTCATCATAGATAGAAACCGACCTGGATTACTCCGGTCTGAACTCAGATCACGTAGGACTGTTAATCGTTGAACAAACGAAC
>JAUBOD010042491.1:0-10110 GCA_032353885.1 Nothura maculosa | reverse complement strand
TAGACACAAAATCCACTCATGGTTGGAACGAGACTTCAGTGGATCTTATTTCTGGAGCAATGACTAAATCTTGTCAAGACAGCTGTGATGATTCGATTGACACACTGACACAAGACTGAAAATAACAAGACCTAGATTATACATGAGCTTTAAGAGATGTCTTTTCTTTATCCACCCTAAGGATCTGGAAACTTTTTAGCTAGTAAGACATTCCTCAAGGTCCAATTGGGATGTTTAAGTAACTGGGAACCATCATAAAAATGGTTTCTATAGTTCCTTTATAATTTGTGAGAAATTTCAGTTTACTTTCTTTCAAGTAAACTGGAACTTGTAGAAGGTACTGTGCGTCTTTCACAAGAAAGAATAATAAATTTAGTGCAAATATACTTTAAACAAACTGGTAATTTGTTTTCATTTGTTTCCACCTCTCAGTGACAGTACCTATGTTAGAAACCACAGAACCCTTACGGTAGGAAAAGACATTCAATATCATCATAGTTCAACTGTAAGACCTTCAACACCATACCTGTTAAGCCACATCTCTAGGTGGCTTACCTACACATGTCCTGAACACTGCCAGAGATGGTGTCTCCATGACCTCCCTGTGCAGCTTGTTCCAATGCTTGACCAACTCTTTTTTGTGTAAATTTCTTTCATCAATATCTAACCTGAACCTTTCATGGTGCAATTTGAGGCCATTTCCCGTTGCCCTATCGCTAGTCGTTGTGGAGAGAGTATCAACCCTTGCCATACAACAACCTCCTTTCAGGTAAAATATATATAGTTTATGATAAATAGTATTTGAAGAAACAAAGGTGTCAAGAAGAGCCCTACAAGAAATGAAAAAGGCAAGAAAACAAGCAAATAATAAGTTTTAAAGGAAGTGGTAGCAGGTCTTATGGTCTTATATGTGCAGCCTTACAAGCCTGCTAAAAATTACCTGTCATTTCCAGTACTAAAAACTTACTGTAAACAAGGAGGAAGATGTAGTAGTTACAACTGTGATAACAGAGCCCTTGGGAACTTGAACGCTCCTTTCCCTGGCTTATAAAGCACTTTCCTCAAGACCTTGCCTTAGGAGAAGGCATCACGATTTAGAGGAGGGGACAACACTATAATGATTCTTACGGCCAAGCTTTCAAAGTCCCAAACATCACCTTAAGCTAGATTTGTCATTGTCCATATATACAATGTCAGTGCGCTCAGAACTCCTCAGGAAAACCATAATGTCTAACTGCTGCTATTTTGATTTAATTAGAGTTATGGGTAGCTACTGTTGCATCAAATTTAGTTTTAAATCTTCCACTATTATCTGATTTGAATAGAAAGGATGTGAAATTGTCTATGTCAGTTAAACTGAAAAAACAGGTATCGACATCCAGTTGTAGACCATGTTACAGATTACTTTTATAGGCTTGGACAAACTTCCTAATTGGAGTCTAGTTTTCTTTAGCTATAAAACAGGAAACATTTTTTTTTTAAACCAACTTTTGTCTGTCTTATGTGGATTATAAAACCATTCTGATTAAAGTACGTACCTCATTTAAAAAAAAAAGGAGTATCTTGAAGGTCTCTAAATAAAGAGACCTTTAAATAAGGTCTCTAAAAAAAATTAAAAAAAAAATCTTAGTGTTTCTAAATACTACCAGTGTGAAATAGGAATATTACTAAAGAACTCATATTTGATAAACAAACATTAGTGTAAGAAAAGTAGTGTCAAAATCAAGGTTTTCCTGTAGCCACATTCTATGCATTACACATCCAAGGCAAAATTTGTTGTTTGTGGGCTAGTGCATATTATTAATATATACTGAGCATGTATCTCTGAAAATAGAAATTTAATGTTACTATTTTTGTTATCCAGGTGTATGGCCAAATATGTACTTCCACCTGTGACACAGTATTTCTCATGCAAACATTGTTTTAGTCAAGAAGGAGCTAACTGCATTTCTCTATAAAACCTGCCCTATGTTTATCCTGTAATACACAAGTAATAATTTCTAAGATAAATGTTTTGTCACAACCGAGTGCCTCAGAGTTTTAGCCCAAGAAACAACAGTTACAGGGCGGAATTTATTGCTTTGTCTTATTACAATCTGTAACAACTCCTAGGGAGGTCAGACAGAAAAGGCCAAATGATGAGAGTCAAGTCCTGGGTGTTTTTGAAAAGAGCCACCCAGGCCGAATGGGAGCAACCTCTCTGTTTTCACACTTGTAGATAGTGATTAGTATTGGTGCTATGGCAGATTTAGTTCAGCATTAGACTTCATTGAATTGAAGACAGAGCTTATTCCAGAAAGAGTTAACGTACATTTGGAGTTCTCTTAATCCCTTATATACTCTTCAGTGCAACATCGCCATATCACCTTACTTCTGCGTATTACTGCAAATAAAAGATGAAGAGTTTCTGAAATACTGAATTTATCTAATTTTCAAATGACCAGAATATCAAAATATTACCACCTTAACATCTTATTTGCCATGCTAAAATAGAAAGGATCCATAATCACATATTCCAAAGCAGAATGATCTATTTTGTCAGAAATACTGTACTACTGTAAACTTATTATTAATGTGTTATTAAGAATCAAGATGAAATAGCATACTCAACTTTTTCCACAGTAACTTCAATTTGGTCAGAAAAAGTGGGGAGTGAAATTACTGACTCTGAAAGCTTCCCTGATATTAGCAATTTGTGGGTTCAGATTCAAGTCATTTTTTTTCCCCCCCTTCTAAAAAGTGTTTTGCAATAGCAATTGATACCCCTGAGTTTTTGGTTGGGTAGAACTTGTGCACAGCTCTCTGTATGCCTATGGCTATAATCAAGAGAGGAGATACCAATCTGAGAAAGTTAATGTGGTTATGGCTCCTACTCCTAATGCACAGACATACAAGCTGCTCAGTCACCTCATGAGCCACTGAGCCTCCGCTGCTCCATGGTTCTTGGCAGAAGTATCACTATTTTTGCTTTGTGAGGTGCAGTAATTCAGATTCTGACCAACAAGCAGCATAGATACACCTGCAGGATAGAAAGTATAGAGAACAGAGAGGAAAACATCATCTTTCCCAATTCAAACTAATCCATTCTCTTTTCAACCAGAGACACAGAATATGAAAAACTACATTCTTCTTTTCTTTAACCTCATCCATTAACAGAGAAAGGTAATTCAGATTCATTGATGCTTTTGTTTCATTCTATTTTTCCCATACATTCCATTATATATTTCTGATTTTGTTCCATTGTTGATTTGCCTTTTGTATAGTTTTCAGATAGAAATTATACCTAGAAGAAATACCTAGTTCTCTATAGAGAAAGAGTCTAGCAACATCTCTTACTTACTAGCAACATATTTCCATGACACCAGAATTTCAGTGCTAAATTAAAGTCTGGAGAGGACTGAATATCTTCATACTTGTACACAAGCTGCTCTACTGCTTTTATGAATATCATTAGTACATGGCTATAATTATGACAATAAAGAACAAAGCACTTAATGTCTCTCATATTCCTTAATAACTCCCAATAAAGGACAGCAGTTAAAGGAAATTGTTATACACAGGTCAATTAATTCCATCTCCAAACACCACTCATTTATCTGTCACTGTTATTTCTGTGACCTTATTTGACTTAAGGCTCTCTACCCGAGTGTTTATCAGAGAACTGAAGAAAGATTTGCACATTCAGATAAGAAAAATAAAACTGATGTTGTTCCACATTAATATCTTATTCTATACTTTTTTTTAAAAAAAATTCTTCTTCTATTAGATGATGCCACTCCAGAAGAGGATGGTCTTGTAAGACTTAGAGGAATGGAAGAGAATGAGAACAAAGATTCTTCACCCCTTGCACTAAGCCCAAAGCAGAAAACACAAACCAGACTTGCTAATCAGTGATCAGCGGAAGGAAAGACTAGCAGAAAATTTAATCTGTTTTACATTCAGTTTGTAGCAGAGGCCTTTCAACAGGTACATCGTGATCTCTGGCAAAGCCAACAAGCAAAATTGACAATGAACACTGAGGCAGCAGAAGCAGGGGAAGCCTGTACAATTAGATATGTTAGAAAGCTGATATATGCCAGGCTTCTACCTCAAATTGTGTTTCATAAGGCTTGTTTATAGAATCTGAAATAAACTTGAGTTTCAGGTGATACTGTAAACTAATATTCAATCTCTATGGCTGTATCAAGCTGAAAAAAATGCGCTGGAACATGAACAATCTGTACTCACACTTTTTTTTTGGTCTTCCAATTGCTGCGGGATATGGTAAATTTTAGTAGCAGAGGTTTGCAAGCATTCAAATAAATAAAAGCAGATGCCCTATTAAAGGGCCAGAAAATCTCTCTGGCCTCAAGCACAGAACCAGAGAGTAGGGAGGACACTTCATAGTTGGAGAGAGAAAAAAAGGTTAGAGATACTATCAGATTTACATAAAAGAGAAACAACGAATTCAGTTCCTCAAAAAGCTGACAAAATTTGACTGTTCATTGTTGTAGAAAGATGTTCTGAAGATTTTTTAGCTGTGGATAAAATTCTGCAGACTTTCACACTACAACTTTGCAGGCTCGCAGAGGTGTTGCTTCCTAAGAATTCTTTTGTCAGTTGATAGGGACAAGTGCAGGTCACTTGCCAATTTTGAAAATCCTCTTGAATTATTTATTTCTTCTATGCTGCTTTCTGCCTTCAGTTCAGCATTGGCCTAGGATTGTTATATTGTTATAAATGTCTTCTTCGAAGGATGAACTAATTTAATGAACAGAGATCTTTAGATTCCAGGAAAATTCTTTCCCCCTCCTACCTTGGAAGTACTTATTAGATTCTAGATATTGCAGGAATACTTCGCAATTTTGTAAGAGTGGTTCTATGGCCAGGATTCCCAAAACAAAAACCACCACAAACCTAGAAGAAAAGATTTAGTGGAAACTACCAATCTGTCCAGGGGAAAGAAGAAGCTAAGCAGAGAAGGCATCACAATAAAGATGTTTGTCTAAAGATGATCTAGGATGCAAACCATGCACTTCAGTTTCAGAGCAATCTTCCAGGCTGTTCAGCCTCACTTCACTTCTGTCTTGCATGGCAGAAATTACAGCTAGTTTGGGAACAACTGTTCTACTGAGGTTACTTGGGTATAAATGATACCCTACATTAAATGACAGCAGCCGGACAATAACTTTACTTGTGGAAAGCACAAAATAAAAGATATTGCAGTGGCAGGCAGGTGCAACCCAAGAGAATCATACTGACTGCAATGATTAAAAAAAGAAAATCTCCTTTTATAGTGCAAGATCAGGTATGCAGCACTGTTCTTCTATCAGAAAAGTCCACCACTCTAAGCTGGCTTTTACTCAATTGGCAGTTTATTTCTCCCCAGGGAATATGGATGCTTGCTGGAAAAAGAAACTTGATGTCCAATTTCAGTTTAAAAAAAAAAAAAAAAATCCTCACTTCATAGTATTCTGGAAACCAGTGTCAATAGTTAAAAGCACTGTTGCTTCTGAAGGCATCCCTTAAGCCCAGCAAAAATTTGGACAATCTGCTTAGCATCTACCACTCATATCCGTCCTTTACATAGCTTTAAAGAAAAAAAAAAAAACCTTATAATCTTATAAGTGTTCCCCATATATATATATATTATCTAAATGCTTGTATTTCCCCATAACAGCTTGTACTACAGGTTATATTTTAATCTTTGCTGTTTTTGCCTTACAGAGAAGTCATTGTGCAAGACGACAGCATTTTTATAGTTAGAGAAAGTGCTCTTATTTAAACGATACTGAAAGATGCTTGAGAGTGTATTGTAGCCCCAGCTAATGTCAGACCGTATTCCTCAGTCATAGCCCTAACTCTTCCAGAGCAGACAGCAGTTAAAGTGGGAAATGTAATATCTCAGAATGAACTTATTTTCTACTTGAAAGGGGATGCTGAAGAATTTCACTTACAGTGCCTTTTAGTCTGCATGTTAGAACAGAAGTACTGATATTTTGCTCCAAGCAAAGTAGAAATTCAACTAATGAGTTCTCCAACTGTTTCTCCTGGTGTCTAAAGAAACTGAGCAAGTGCTTTAATGCCATTATTCTAAATTCCAAAATCATCAAATTATGAAAACACAATCCAGGATCAGTCCAAAGCACTTAGGCATTGGTTCTAACTCCTGTTCAATCTTTAAAAGCTTAAAATAAGTGAGCTAAAAAAAGAAAAAAGACAATGATCACAGGACCCCCAAAGATCACCTAAACAACTTTGCTCCCTCAACAGCTTCACTCTCCACAGTACTAGAAGAATTTTTATAATGCCCAACTTAGATCACCCTTGCTGCAGTTTATATCTACGATTTATTGCGAGTCCACAGCAGGGAGAGATTACTGTGGGTTTTTTTGCAGCATCTTCTTACCTACGTAAAAAACAAAGCTTTATTTCTGAGGCTTTACCCCTAGGCTTCTCCTCTCTTGCTGAGTGGCAGAGAGGAATACACAGAATTGGACACTACTTTGCTTCAAGCTTTAGTACTTCCCCAAATGATGAAACAACCCAGTACATGTGTTCCAAGGTATAATTTTCTTATTATAGCTCCAGATATACACATCAGGATGTGGTTGTATCACATTTCTCTTGTAACAATGATATTCTCTTAATATTAAGAAGTGCCTTACCAAACAAAACAAACAACCCTTCCATATACAGCTGTAGCTCCCTATCCTTGTCTCTGCTGGAGTGAAAATATAGGCTCGTATTCAGTCTGCAAATATCACTGAGTAATGTGCTTTTCTTCCAACATACTGTGTGATATGTCCTTGTTTTGCATTTTTGTTAATGTGTTTATATGGTCTCTTTCATCAAAAGTATTACAAAGCACAGATCAGAGATGCGTATAGAACAAAGCCTTGCAGAAATCTGCTCAGCTCCTCCTGCCATTTTGAGTGTGACCTGTTAATAATGCTCCAGAGTACATTACAGTAGTTTCATTTAGCCAGATTTTGCTAGCTTGTTTATGAGAATATCATATGAAACATTGCTGGAAGCCTTATAATCAAGGACTACATAAATACTTCTTTTTGTAGGATGTACTACTTTACAGTAAAAGCAAATGAGATTGTTTCAAGACAGGTCTTATCCAGGTTCTTTATCAGTCTATATAGGCTATTCTTTTTCCATAAGTTACCAAGGAAATAGAGAGCAAGCCATGCTCAAATTCACAGGGTAAAAGGAACCCTTTCAGAAGATCTTTATTTCCTCCATGCTCTCAAGATTGTCACCTCTCAAACAGGAATAAATCTAATCCAAGACTTCAAAGGGCACATACAAACTGAGAAACATCATGCCTACAAGGAAAGTCTGAGGCTGATATTTCAGTTTGGATTGCGTTCAGCTGACCTTGCTCTTACAGAATTAAGTGGAAATGGATGGCAGTGGAATTACCCTGAATTAGACTCGTGACTGAAAGATATAAAGCAGATAATACTTTCCAGACCCAGTGTAAATGCTTGGGTTTTATTCTAATTAAATAGGACATCAACACTCATTTCATGTACAAGAAAAACACTCTTAGCTTAATATCCCACAGTCATTAGTAGCTATTAGTGCTTAGGACAATCCCACCAATTTCAGAAAAAAAGCTCTGAGTTAGCTTGGAAAAAGCTACCACAGAGCTCCTTAGGAACCACTCAGCTTCTATTTATGTTTGAGAAAATCATGTAAAAGCTGAAACAGGGACACAGAAGAAACTGGAAAGAGGATAAAGCTGAGAAATGCTGGAAAAAGCATGGAAGTCACTAGTGACAAAATGAAAACTAAGCACTCAGACTAGGCCAGAGATGCCATCATGAAGAGCTGAAGAGAATCAATCTTTAGAAATGAACTGCAACTCTAATAAAACCAGAGGTAACGCCACAGAAGCAAGAGAAAGTACAGTACTTAAAATCTGAAAATTGGAGGGGAAGATATTGTATGTCAGAGCTTCCTATTATCTTTACAAGTGTCAATAATCAGCCAAAGTTTCTTTAAACATGCACAGGCAGCAAAAATCCTGGATTCTCCAGGAGGTACTCAATTCATTGACAAGAAGTAATGGAAAGTAAATGTAGGAAAAGCAAACAAAAATAAACCAAAGAATGCTATAGGAACACTTCATGGATGAACTGATTAAGGGGGAACATACACACAGCACACACACATAAATGTTAACATGGCAAAAGATAAGAAAATTTCAGCTAGGAATCAGGATCTAAGCCTATTTAAGGGCTTCCTTTATGAGCAAAGAGCTGGACTTCCCAGTCTGCCTAGCGTGCTCCATCTTATGCAGAGTTGGGGCCTGGCCACTCCTGCTGTTACCCAGAGCATTCAGCACTTCCTGAAGTTGTTTTCTTGGCATCAGAGGATTCCCAGGGGCACAGTAAGAAAAGAGGGGGAAGATGCCTCTGCAGAACATCTTTACCACTAGTGAACTTCAGAGACAAGGAGCATGCTTTCATCTAGCAGAAAAGAAGGCAGCAAAGAAAGGCATCTCAAGCTCTGTCTCACTGGGAGGCAGAAAGCTGATCATAGCTAGAGTACAGCCCAGGCCCAGAACAAGACACATTGCTTCACAGTTAAACACACGCAGCCAGGGACATGGCCTAGAGACTGCCAGACATCATCTGTTATAAAAGCTTTAAATCAAGGACTCTCCTGCACAGGAAAGACTTTGCACAACCTCTACACTTGGACAGAGAAAATCAGTTACTTCTCTTGACTTCAACAAGTCTCTAGAAGACCACTAAACATTAAAACTCTTGATTATTGTGGGAATAAGATAACTGCTGTCTTTGTCTATGTGAATCATGATTAAGATTTTTTTTAAATAATTATACACTGTACAGGAGTCAAATCTCACCGAAAAGGAGAATCCCATCCTGCCCAAAGATGCCATAGAGTGTTGACTCATTGCTGTGGTAACAGTTAGATGTAGTTTTACAGTGTCTGCTTGCCAATACATCACTCAAAGCTGAGGACTCCTTAGAATCACAAGGAGAAAAAAAGGATGGAAAAAAAAGTAAGTTTCCTTCCAGTCCATACAGACATCATGCGAAACAGGGAAGCTGTGTATGCACTAGCAAACAGCAGTAATACTTATTCCAAGTTTATGTCGCCATATTAGAGGTAAGATCAAGAAAAAGCATTTTTTTTCCATTTCTCTTAAGATTAGTTCATAGAAAAAGAGCTTTGCTATTTAACAAAAGTGCACACGTTCCAAAGATGTATTTATCTTTTTCAAATCCAATGCTTCTCTGTCAAATTATTTTTCAAAAGTTAAGCACATTTTGTTTCAGTTAAGAAATCACTATCAAATACTGCAGCTCCTGAAAATATCAGGCTTCTTGCTACAGCCCTCCAAAAACTGCTGCTTAACTCTAAAGGATGCCTCAGATCTAAGCTAGGACAGAAATCTTACAGCAGGAATGAAGCGGCTGCTGCTACATTTTTTCACAGAACATCATGTACCTCTGTCCATTCTGACTAGTGCCAGCATCCTCAGAGGGCATAAGCTGCCCCATTCCTCGTAAATTTGTCTCTAAAGACAAACAGCTTCTACTTTGAACTAGATTTTCAGCTCATTACCCACTCCGCTGTGCGAAGACAATAACTTATTTTTACTGTGTTAATCAACATTTTTTTATAAAAGAAATGGTCTTTATATAGAAAGAAATTGAGTGGAAATAGCTTAATTTTTGGAAGCTACTTAACTTCACCTTGCCCAAAACCTCTATTAACTGACTTAAAACCAAAAAAAACAACACTTCATATCTAAAGTTGCTTAAAAAGTAGCTGACATCTGCACTGAGTAGTTATATTTCTAGCAAGGTTTCTTGCATTCTTTCAGACTACTGACAAAGAAAATAAAAATCCCTTGCTAATAAATTTGTGGGAAGGGATTGAGTTACCTAGGTATACAAAAAGAATTGTTTTATTTTGGGCAAGTTGGATCTTGGCTGCTACGAAATTCAGTCTGTGCAAAAACCCCAGACCTCTGCAAAAGCAACAAGATGGTAGGAAGTTTTTTCTGGTTCTCTTTTCCCTACACTCCCTGTAGTGTTATTGCTCCGTTGTTTCTTCCAGCCTTCCCCTCTCAATCTCTAA
>JAUBOD010033274.1:0-20497 GCA_032353885.1 Nothura maculosa | reverse complement strand
GTGAGCTCAGCAGCAGCACAGTAATACACGGCTGTGTCCTCTGGCTTTGCTGCCTGGGTCCTCAGGGTGAATCTGTTTGCAGAGTTCTGCACTATTCCCTGAAAACGATCTTCAAAGCCCTCTCCATAGATATCACCCTCCCTGTAAATCATTGTGAGAGAGCCCTGCCAGTTCTGCTGGTACCAGAACATGGGATAGTAGCCCATGTTGCCTCCTCTCATGCTGCACCGGAATTCGGTCTTGTCGCTTTCTCGCACTGCCCGTGTCCCGGGGAACTGTTCCAAGGTGACCTGGCCGTTCACTCCTGTGGAGAGCAACAGAGAGCCTTGAGAGAGGACCAGGAGCGGGCAGCGCTGGTGGTGACACTGCAGTGTCCGTTATCCAGCAGGAGAGCTAAAGATGAATCCTTGAACCCAAAAGATGACAATGGTCAGAGGAACGGTCCAACTGTGGAGCCAGGCCTTGCACAGAGAAACATGGCACCGCATTACTCTGCTATCCTCCCATTCCCCACCAGCTGGAGAGCTGGGCGCCCGGCTGAGGCGCCCGCAGCAGCCCCAGCGCTCAGCCCCGTGCTCACTGCCCTCTGTGGGTGCTCCCACCTGGCGCTGCCAGGGCCAGCACCACGGCCAGGAGCCAAGGTAGCATCGTAGGTGTCCTCATGTGCTGCCACGGGGCCTGCAGCAGGAGCAGGCCCGGGGCCGCAGGCATCGCGGGCACCGCAGGGCACAGCAACTCCAGTGGGAGGCGCAGAACAGCATGAGGCGCAGCGCTCGGGCCCTCCTGGCCGCCCCGTGTTCCAGCTCGTGGTTCCGGCAGCGCTGCTGCCTCTGCCCCCAGCGGAGCCTGGGCCGCCCCTTGCTGCCGCCAGCTCCACCTTGCTGGGTGGCAAGCAGCGGAAGCAGCGGGGGCTCCCGGGCACCCCAGGAGCGCGGCGCCCCTCCCAGGCCCCAGCTCCTCTCCCAGGGGTGCCCGGGTGCTGCCTGGAGGGCCCGGGCTCCTCAGCCCGGTGGTACCTGCCCAAGTGAGTCACGCGGAAGCTGCTCAGCCTCCCTCTCGCCACCTGCTCCCCAAGCTGCAGCTGCTAGGGTATGCGAGGCTGCATGGAGCCCTGTGCCCGCTGGAGCCTGCGGATGCTCATGCACAGCACAGAGGAGAGCAAAGAGGGATAGAGGGCAAAATTGCATTGGCAGGACCACAAGGAGCACCTCTTGAAGGACTGTGGTAGCCCGGCTCTCCTTAGGAAAAGCGTCAGGATCACCCCAGCACTCATCCTTCCCTCCCACATTTTGGGTTTTGGACACACCAACAATTTTGTAGAAGCACGGACTTGTGCTTCCTATCCTCATGGCAAACATGGGAAAGGGTGCGGGAGAGGATTAGCGGCAAAGGGCATGGAACGCGAGGTCAAACATATTTCAGGCCATGAATTTTCACAGGAGTGTCTCAACCCTACAGCTCTGGCACATAGTGAATGCAGGAGCATTTGTAGCAGTTGTCAGGGACCCACTGAAGGCAGCATCACAGGGCCGTTCTGACAGCAAAGCACTTGCTACACCTGGAAGGTGAAGCTGGACAGGGGATAGGAGAGGTGTGCAGAGTCCCCACATGTGCTCACACCTCCCTCTTCCAGTTGCACCCAAGGCTTCCCATCAGTTCATACAAATAGTGGGAGAGCCACGATCCCGTCTCTCCCATGGCTGCTGTCCTCAGGATTCGCCTTGGAGCTTTCCACCAATACTATCCATCTCCACAAAGACGCTCTTTCCCAAACACAGGACCCCATCCCCAGCAGGGAAGGAGGTTTCCATGGGACACTGCACACTTAATAGGAGCAGCTGGTTCCTGGAATGGGCCTTTACGGCACACAGCTATGGCCTCAAGGGGCAGTGGTCAATGCACAGTGTCCTCTCCATTGGACCTTTACATCTCCTGTAGCCTGCTAGTGTCCTATCCTCCCTCTTGGCCTCTGCTAACAGCGCTGAGAGACAGTGTGGCGACCGCTCCATCCTACTCAAACCCACTCAACTGCACTCCATGTTCTGCTCTAGAGGATCCTTGCATCCTCCTCTCCTATATTGCACCCAAATCTACCTTCTACTCTGCGCACTCACACAGCAAATGGAGGCAGCTCTCCTACACAAACGGCCTGCTGTCCCTATGCCTCTCTCCATGACCTCGTCCTCTTTGGAAGGCAGGTGGGGAACAGACCCCTTATTTGCTCTGGAAGGACAAGGACGCTGGTATGGGGACTGGAGCAAATTTCTTATGAGGAGAGGCTGAGGGTCCTGAAATTATTTTGTATGGAGGAGGCTCAGGGTAGACCGTCTCACTCTCTACAGCTACCTGGAAGGAGGTGGTAGTGAGGCAGGGGTTGCTGTCCTCTCCAAAATAACTACAGACACAAGAAGATGAAATGACCTCATGTTGTGCCAGGGGAAGTGTAGTTTAAACATAAGGAAGAACTTGACATTCAAAGAGAGGAGATGCATCTGAACAGGTTACCCAAGAGTCACCAATTCACAGAATGGCTGAGGTTGGAAGAGACCCCTAGAGATGCAGGGTCGTGGAATGCAGGCCGTGGAAATGCAAAGCTTTTCTTCCTCAGGGCTCATCTGGGCTCTTTCCTGGCATGTCTCTGCTCTCTTGGAAGCCACCTTTGCCTGGCCACAGCACCCAGATCCAGCAGGCAACTTTCCATTGCAGAGCTCACTCCCCATGGGAGCAGCAGCAGTTGGGGACCCACAATGTCAGAGGCTTCCCCAGCCAGCCCCGCAATCCAGCCAGCCTCGCCATCCCTGCCCTGCTGTCCCCGTCAGCATCGCTGCAAAGGACAGAGTGAGGAGCCAGGGCACCATCCTGGACAACCAAGTCCTGCGGGGCCAGAGGCAAAGCAGCCCTGGGCGCATTCTCCCTTGCAGCCCATACAGGCCAGCGCAGAACCCTGAGAGTCACTTTGTGTCTCAGTGCAGCTGTGTTTCCTGCCACTGTGGCAACGGCGCAGAAATAGCGGGCAGAGTCCTGTGGGCGCAGGGTTTTCAGGAACAGAACTGACACAGCCTGCAAATTGTTGTGGACGACATTGGCTCGCGGCCTGCACTGCCGAATCGTAGCGAATGTGGGTAGAATCAGTGATAATGGTGGCCACCCACTTCAGTGGGCCACCTGGGGCCTGACGGTACCAGAATAAGGCAGGAAGACTGAAGTTGAATCCATGTCCGTGGCAGGAGAGGCGAATGGATTCCCCAGACACTTTCCTCTTTCCGCCAGCCTCCAGCAGCCGCACCTGGGCCTGCAGCCCTGTGAACACAGAGGGCAGTGAGCAAGGCAGGGCACAGACACAACCCAGAGTGGCAGCTCCTTCAGCAGCTGTGCAAGGGGATCCTTCCCAGGGACATGGAGACTCAGCATCATCCCTCGTCCTTCTTTACCAAAGAGAGCCATCGGCGCTAGGATACCCCAAGGCATAGGGATAAGGACTGCACTTATCTTTATCCCCTCATAGCACCCAAAAACGGACATCTCCTTATCCCTGCCAGACAACCTGCTCCTCCAGACATGGCAGTTTTTGTGGGAGAAAGGAGAATGCCCTCAGGGAGTAGGAAGAGCAGGGTGCGAGGTCGGGCCAGAGGCATCAACAGCAGGGCCAGTGCCCAGCCCGGTGCTTGCTGCCCTCCCTGGGATCTCTCTCATCTGGCAAGAGGAATGGTCTGGCTGTGGAGCCAGGCCTTGCACAGAGAGACAAGGCACCGCATTGCACTGCTATTCTCCCCTTCCCCATCAGCTGCAGAGCCGGGTGCCCGGCTGAGGCACCCGCAGCAGCGCCAGTGCCCAGCCCCGCACTCGCTGCCCTCCTTGGGCCCTCCCACCTGGCGTCACTGCCAGCAGGGCCATGGCCACGAGCCAAGGCAGCATCGTGTGCGGCCTTGCGCGCTGCTCCCCGGGACCGGCAGAGGGAGCAGGCCCAAGGCCACGGGTGTCGCAAGGCACAGTAGCTCGGGCGGGAGCCGCAGAGCAGAGCGCAGAGCCGCGCTGGGTCCCTACACCAGCCCTGTGCTCCTGCTCACGGCCCCAGAAGCGCTGCCGCCTCTGCGCCCAGTGCAGTCAAGGCCACGCCTCGCTACCGCTGGCCCCTCCTAGCTGGGCGGCAGCAGCGGCAGCAGCAAGGTCTCCCGGGCACCCCAGGAGAGCGACGCCCCCGCCAGGCGGCACCTCCTCTCCCGGGGGATGCCCGGGCACTGCCGCGAGGGGCCAGGATCCTCAGCCCCGCGGCGCCTGCCCAAGGGAGCCCCGGGGAAGCTGCTCGCTCTCCCTCTCGCCGCCTGCTCCCCAAGCTGCAGCCGCTGGGTGATGCGAGGCTGCAAGGAGCCTTGCGCCTGCTGGAGCCTGCGGATGCTCATGCACAGCATGGAGAAGAGTAGAGAGGGACGGAGGGCAAAATTGTATTGGCAGGACCACAAGAGACACCTCTTGAAGGGCTCTGGAAGCCCAGCTCCTCCTAGGAAAATCTTCAGGATCACCACAGCACTCATTTTTCCCTCCCACATTTTGGATTTGAGTCATCAATCCACATTCATTTGCATATGGGCTTATACATGAGCCTATATGCACATACAGACAGAAAAATGAACAAAAGGAGGAAAAATGAAAAAAATAGTTTTTGTTTGGTCCAGTTAAATTCTGCTTTATAAACCAGTTCTTCAGGCTGTATTTCTGAGGGAATTCCTAGGGACCTGAAGCAGCCCCCCTTCATTGAAGCAGGACTGTGCATGTGAGATGCTCTCAGGGCTCTTTGTGCTTCTTCCTGAGCAGCAATTTCCCTATTGTGTGTGTGAGGGAACCTGAGGAACAGGGAAGGAGATAAGAGCATGTTCCTGGTTTGGGCCTTTTCCTGTAGCCACCACAGAGCCCCTGTGTGAATTCTCACACCTCAAAGGAAAGGGAGGTTCTGTCTAGTCGAGTCTGCACCTGCCGACAACTTCATGCAGGTGGAATTCCTGGCAAGCCAAGTTGGAGCTGGAACATTTTACTAGAATCTCAAGGTCTCGTCCTCCTTTGCTCTAGCTTGAATCAGGAGAAACCCTGAGGGCTGATCATTTCCCCAAGGTGGAGGCACAGCCCTCTCACAGACACCCTCACGTCCAAGGCAAGTCGGGCACTCATGGGCACAGGTGGCAAAGGGGCAGGAAATCCCCACACTCACCCACTCCCCTAGCAGCAGCACCAGAGCACCTGGGAAAAGCTGGGTCATGATGGACAGGACGCCCAAGCAACGGGCACTTCACCTCCCACCTCCTAACTTCCAAAAAGGGCTCATCTCTGCCTCAGGAAGACCCTCACATCCCCTGGGGATCCCAGCATCCCCCACACATGCAGCCGGCGCCCAGGGTTCCCTTAAAGGAAACATTCCCTTGTGTGGACTCCCTCGCAGCCAGTTCTTGTTGCACCTGCTCAAGAGCTGCTGCAATGAGAGCGCAAAAACACAGTAGTACATTGCTGTGTCCTCTGGCTTTGCTGCCTGGATCCTCAGAGTGAATCCGTTCACAGAGCTCTGCACTGTTCCCTGAAAATGATCTTTAAAGACCTCTCCATAGGCACCACCTTTTGTGTAAATCATTGTGACAGAGCCCTGTGGATTCTGCTGTTACCAGGCCATGTAGTAGCCTGTTATGCTGCCTCCTCTCATGCTGCACTGGAATTGGGCCTTGTCGCATTCCCACACTTCTAGAGTCCCAGGGAGCTGTTTCAAGATTCCCTGGCAGTTCACTGCTGTGGAGAGCAACACAGAGCTCTGGTCACCTTGAGAGAGGGTCAGAGAGAGGGCGGCCCCACAGGTGACACTGTCATGTCCGTGCTCCAGCGGGATGGCTATAGCGAGCTCCTTGATCGCTGCTCTCGTTGGGAAGAGCTCCGCAGCCGTTTCCTCCCTTCCAGTGCAGGGAGTCGCTGACCCCAGTGAGGCAGGGGTCGCTGTCCTCTCCAAAATAACTACAGACACAACAAGAAGAAATGACCACATGTTGTGCCAGGGGAAGTTTAGTTTAAACATAAGGAAGAACTTGCACATGCAAGGTTGGAAGAGACCTGTAGGGATGCCGTAGTCCAACCCCCCTGCTCAAGCAGGGACAGCTAGAGAACGTAGCACAGGGTTTCACCTGAGCATCTTTGGAAGGTCTCCAAAGAAAGAGACTCCACAGCCTCTCCAGGAAGCCTGTTCCAGTGCTCTCTCACACTCACAAGTAGATACATTGTTCCTCATTGGGAGATGATACTTCCTGTGTTTCAATTTGTACATATTACTGGTTGTCCTATAGTTTGCCTCCAATGAGAAGGGTTCGGCCTCATTCCCTTTATATTTTGTCCCATATCTTCTCCCTGCAAGCAGGTGAAAGACCTGGTTTGGGAAGCAGCTCTTGCCTGGCAGCCCCTTCTGCTTTGTGGCTGCTTGAAGGAAATGCTCCCTTGTGTTGACTCCCTAGCTGCCAGTTCTTGTTCCATCCTGCTCAAGAGCTCCTGCACTGTGAGCTCAGCAGCAGCACAGTAATACACGGCTGTGTCCTCTGGCTTTGCTGCTCCAATCCTCAGAGTGAATCTGTTCACAGAGCTCTGCACTATTCCCTGAAAACGATCTTCAAAGCCCTCTCCATAGGTAACACCCTCCCTGTTAATCATTGTGAGAGAGCCTTGAGAGTTCTGCTGGTACCAGAACATGTAGTAGCCTGTCATGCGGTCTCCTTTCATGCTGCACCGGAATTCGGCCGTGTCGCCTTCTGGCACTGCCCGTGTCCCAGGGAGCTGTTCCAAGGTGACCTGGCTGTTCACTCCTGTGGAGAGCAACAGAGAGCGTTTAGAGAGGACCAGGAGCGGGCAGCCCTGGTGGTGACACTGCAGTGTCCCTGGTCCAGTAGGAGAGATAAGATGACTCCTTGAGTCAGATGACCACGGTGAGAGGAACGGTCTGACTTTGGAGTCAGGCCTTGCAAAGAGGGACACAGCACCGCATTGCCCTCCTATCCTCCCATTCCCACCAGCTACAGAGCCGGGTGCCTGGCTGTGGCCGAGGCACCTGCAGCAGCGCCAGTGCCCAGCCCCGTACTCGCTGCTCTCCCTGGGCGCTCCCACCTGGCGCCACCACTGCCAGCGCCACGGCCAGGAGCCAAGGCAGCATCGCGAGTGGCCTCGTGCACTGC
This sequence comes from Nothura maculosa, assembly GCA_032353885.1. Classification (NCBI taxonomy): domain Eukaryota; kingdom Metazoa; phylum Chordata; class Aves; order Tinamiformes; family Tinamidae; genus Nothura; species Nothura maculosa. Next base: position 13,307 of record JAUBOD010033274.1, on the reverse strand, counting down.
CCCCGTGGCCGGCAGCGGGAGCGGGCCCGGGGCCGCTGGCACCACAGGATAGAGCGGCTCGAGTGGGAGGCGCTGAGCAATGCAGGATGCCGTGCTCGAGCCTCCCTGGCCGCCCTGTGCTCCTGCTCGTTGCCCGGCAGCAATGCTGCCTCTGTCCCCAGCGCAGCCCGGGCCGCCCCTCACTGCCGCTGGCCCCTCCTTCCTGGGCAGCAGCAGCAGGAGCAGTGGGGGCTCCCGGGCACCCCAGGAGAATGGCGTCTCCGCCAGGCCACAGCTTCTCTCCCGGGGGTGCCTGGGCGCTGCCACGAGGGGCCGGGATCCTCAGCCCTACGGCACCTGCCCAAGGGAGCCCCGCGGAAGCTGCTCGGCCTCCCTCTCGCTGCCTGCTCCCCAAGATGCAACGCTGGGGGATGCAAGGCTGCACGGAGACCTGTGCTGCCCGCTGGAGCCTGCGGATGCTGGTGCACAGCACAGAGGAGAGCAGAGAGCAATGGAGGGCAAAATTGCATTGTCAGGACCACAGGGATCACCTCTTAAAGGGCTGTGGTAGCCCAGCTCTCCCTAGGAAAAGCTTTAGGATCACCCTAGTGTTGATCCTTCCCTTCCACCATTTTGGGTTTTGGCCTCGCCGAGTGCTTTGTAGAATCACAGAATCACGATGCTGCGTTTCCTTTCCCTATGGGAAAGGTGAGAAAGGGTGCAGGAGAGGATTAGGGGTGCAGGTGTATAAGAGGAGCAAAGAATCATAGCCTGTTTATGATATGTAGAGGCCTTGAGACTACTGTGAAGCTGAGAACTAAGCCATTATGTGGTTGTAGGGAGTTTTAAGGAGGCTCTATGGCTGCGAAAATAGGGGCCTTATCTGGTAGTGAGGAGCAACTGAAAAATTTGGAGGCAGCCGTGCCAGAAGGCATGGGGCCAACCACAACACAGCCGACCTCTAATCTAGTTTGGAGGTCAAACCTGAGGCGCGGGAGGGGAAGATGATGAAGGCAGGACCCTCATAACGAGACCAGAGACCCTCACTGGTGGGCGCGTATGTGCTCACTGGGGAAAGTTGAATAACGCAAAAGGTGGAGCTTTGCTCACCCTCTGGTTGCCTCCTGACACGTGGTGGCCCTACGTGGTGGGAGGCGACCAGATATAAAAAATAATCGTGGATCAGAGGTGGAGGGAGACTTCCAACCGAGACCTACGTTGTCTCTGCGGGGACGCCCGCCAGCTTGCAGCCTGTCAACCACCTCTTGTCCATGGGGACGAAGGATCGTTCTCGCTGTCCTGCTGGCAAGTATCCTCTCGTAAGTAATTGCTACGTGGGCACCTTGTTTCACAGGTAGTTACTAAGTAGTCATCTTGCTTTAGTGTGATGTTAGTGTGAATTGTCCTAAATAAACTAAGGGGTTGTTTTTGCTCTCAGTGCGTGTGCTTTCAATTGCCGGACCCTGAACCCATCCAGAACAGCAGGGCATGCAGGGCGAGGTCAAAGACGCCTCATACCATGGAATTTCCCTCAGCACTGGCACATATTGAAGGCAGGAGCATTTGTGGCTGCTGTCAGGGACCCACTGGAGGTCGGATCACAGGGCCATGCTGATACTAAAGCACCTGCTATGCCTGGAAGGTGAAGCTGACCAGGGGTAGGAGAGGTGTGCAGAGTCCCCACATGTGCCCACACCTTCCTCTTCCAGTTGCACCCAAGGCTTCCTATCAGTTCATACAAATAGTGTATGAACACTTGCATGGGAAAGACGCCGGGCAGAGCGGCTCAGGTGAGGGACGCAGAGCAGCTCAGGGCCCCTCACTCAACTCTGTTCCCACCCACTGCGACTTCACCGCCACGCTCCATCTCCCCTTCCCCCTTCCGCCCGTGCGGAGCCACTCCCTCCACCGACGGCAGGAGAATGGTGCACGGGGGGCCCGGTTGAGCGAGGTCTTGCAAAGAGGGACAAGGCACCGCATTGCCCTCCTATTCTCCCCTTCCTCATCAGCTGCAGAGCCGGGTGCCTCACCACAGCCGAGGCCCCCGCAGCAGTGCCAGCGCCCAGCCCCGTGCTCGCTGCCCTTTGTGGGCGCTCCCACCTGGCGCCGCCGCTGTCAGAGCCACAGTCACGAGCCAAGGCAGCATTGCGGGCAGCCTCGCGCGCTGCCCCCAGGGTCGGCAGCGGGAGCAGGCCGAGGACCGCGGGCGCCGCAAGGCACAGTGCCTCAGGTGGAGCCGCAGAGCAGAGCGCGGAGCCGCGCTGAGCCCCTACAGTGGCCCTGCACTTCTGCTCGCGGTCCCGGCTGCGCTGCTGCCTCTGCCCCCAGCGCAGCCTGGGCCGCCCCTCGCTGCCGCCGGCTCCTCCTTGCTGGGCGGCTGCAGCCAGAGCAGTGGGGGCTACCGGGCACCACAGGAGCGCAGCGCCCCCGCCAGGCTGCAGCTTCTCTCCCAGGGGGACCCAGGCGCTGCTGCGAGGGGCCAGGATCCTCAGCCCCATGGCACCTGCCCAAGGGAGCCCCGCAGAAGCTGCTCGGCATCCCTCTCGCCGCCTGATCCCCAAGCTGCAGCGCTCGGGGATGTGAGAACGCACGGAGCCCTGCACCCGCTGGAATCTGCAGATGCTCATGCACAGCACAGAGGAGAGCAGAGAGGGACAGAGGGCAAAACTACATTGGCAGGACTATAAGGAGCACGTCGTGAAGGGCTGTGGTAGCCCAACTCTCCCTAGGAAAAGCTTCAGGATGACCCCAGCACTCATCCTTCCCTCCCACATTTTGGGTCTTGGCCATGCCAAGACTTTTGTAGAATCACGGAACTGTGTTTCCTATCCGCATGGGAAAGGTGGGAAAGGGTCCAGGAGAGGATTAGGCATGCAGGGCATGCAGGGAGAGGTCAAACATACTTCAGGCCATGGATTTTCCCAGGAAGCATGTCCCAGCCCTCCAGCATTGACACATATTGAATGCAGGAGCATTTGTAGTTGCTGTGATGGACCCAGTAGAGGCCGGATCACAGGGTCGTACTTACACCAAAGCACCTGCTACACCTGGAAGGTGAAGCTGGATAGGGGATAGGAGAGGAGTGCAGAGTTCCCACGTGTCCACACCTCCCTCTTCCCGTTGCACCCAAGGCTTCCTATCAGTTCATACAAATAGTGGGAGAGCCACAATCCTTTCTCTCTCATGGCTGCCCTCCTCAGGGCTAAGGACTAAGGGCAAAGGAAATCCAGCAAAGGACTTCCTGGATTTCTTGATGGCACAAGAACCTGCTTTGATTGCTCATCCTGCCCCACTCATCCTGCACTGCAAGAGGCCTCCTCCACCATCCAACACACATAGAGCCCACTCAGGGAGTTCTTTCCCCATCCCTTGTCTTCACCCTTGTGCTTTGCCAGCAGGGCCTGCAGGGCGAGTCCTGGAGCAGGGCCAAGTACTAGGCACAAAAGTGCAGGTCTATGTGGGTTCCTAGGCACTCTGCTGCTCATCGTGGGTGGGAATGGGAGCCATGCTTCAAGTCTGGAACAATGCAGAGCAAGGGCCACCCCAGCCTCCTCTGATCTCTGATTCTTGCAAACTTCTTGCTTTGGAGGACAGGGTCACCTGAATGTAACACAGGATGCAGGTAGTGGATACTTGATCCATGCACTGCTTAAGTAGTATATTTTATTGTGTGCAAGTCCTTTATTAACTGTCTCCTCCTTACTCCATCCTGAGCATTGATAGCCCCTATTCTGCAGTGTTCGATCCTGACCCATCTGCTTTGTAGTCACATAAATTCACAGAAATGGAGCTGTTTTTCCATTCCAAACTCTTGGCTAGCTGAGGGGAAGGGTAGTGTACTGAGAGGGCAGTGGTTGATGCTCATGTAGGGCCAACAGTTCTGCTTAATGTCCGCTCTGGACTTGCACCTTGATTTGGATCTTGCTGTCAGGAAAGAGGTGATGCCAGAAACTCAACTGCTGTCTGGGCTGAGCCCAGTGCACGCATGGCCCATGGAAGTCCATGGGAGCAGCCCCAAGCTCCCCTTGCCAAAGCCCCCCCCAGCAAAGCCCAGCAGGGTTGTTCCCCCCATGCTGGGCACTGGTCCACAGTAGCTGCAGCGTGGGGGACCAGCTGCAGTGGGAGGGTCAGCACAGCTGCACAGGGCCAGCTGGTGTGCCCTGAGTTGAGGGACTTGGACACCCTCTCCACCCGCAACCTTTACCTCAAACAAGCAGTAACCAACATAGTCAGGCCACGTGGCTCAGGCTGCTCTCTGTCCCTTCTGGGTTGGGCCCTGCTGCCTTTTCCCTTGTCTGCGGCACCCTGGGAGCCTTGTCTGGACAGCCCCAGTGTGGGGCTGCTGCCCCAGGGACCCTGTTCCCCTCATTCTGCAGCCCACATTGCTCCCTGTGCTCTGAAATTCAGAAATGCAAAAGGGAGGAGGACAGGAAGTTGATATCACGAGTGCAGTTGTAGGTAGGTAGCTGTCACCGTGGTCCCTGCAGGCTGCAGTAATAGACTGCGCTGTCGGCCACTTCCAGTCGCGAGATGCTGAAGGTGCCCGAGCTCTCCTCAGCCCATCCAGAAATCCTCTTGTGCGCAAAAGGAGCCGAGTGGCTGTATGACCCTCCCCGGCCCTTGATCTGCACAATGTAGTGCAGGGTCCTTCTGGACTGCTGCCGGCACCAGGCCACATAAAGATAGGAGCAGTTGGAGCAGTAAGTGCAGCGGAAGGTGGTTGTGCTGCCTACTGGCCCCCACGCTGCAGACACCGTTGCCTTGATTGTTTCCCCTTGACTTGATCCTGCAAGCAGAGAATGGCATTTGGATGAGTAGCACTTCACTCCAAGCAGCGCGAGGAGAGAGGCCGTGCTGGGGGTTCAACTCGCCATGGATCCCCCAGTGGATTGCATGGATCCCCCTGGTGCTCAGTTGACCCCTGAACAAAACAAAACACTGGCCCCAGCCCAGCTAGCCCTCAATCCCTGCACGACTCTCACCCACCAGGATCACTGCAAAGGACAGAGCCAGGAGCCACTGGGCACTGTCCAAGTCCTGCGGGGCCAGGGGCAAAGCAGCCCTGGGCGCAGTCTCCCTTGCAGCCCATACAGGCCAGCGCAGAGCCCTGGGAGCCACTTTGTGCCCCAGTGCAGCTGCGTTTCCTGCCGCTGTGGCAACGGCACAGAAATAGCGGGCAGAGTCCTGTGGGCGCAGGGTTTTCAGGAACAGAACTGACACAGCCTGCAAATTGTTGTGGACGACATTGGCTCGCGGCCTGCACTGCCGAATCGTAGCGAATGTGGGTAGAATCAGTGATAATGGTGGCCACCCACTTCAGTGGGCCACCTGGGGCCTGATGGTACCAGAATAATGAAGGAAGACTGAAGTTGAATCCATGTCCGTGGCAGGAGAGGCAAATGGATTCCCCAGACACTTTCCTCGTTCCCACAATCTCCAGCAGCTGCACCTGGGCCTGCAGCCTTGTGGACACAGAGGGCACAGAGCAAGGCCAGGCATAGAAACAACCCAGAGTGGCAGCTCCTTCAGCAGCTGCGCAAGGGGACCCTTCCCAGGGACATGGAGACTCAGCATCATCCCTCGACCCTCTGTACCAAAGAGAGCCATCGGTGCTGGGATATCACAAGACAGTTCCACAGGACTGCACTCATCTTTGTCCCCTCATATCACCCAAAGACGGATATCTCCGTATCCCTGCCACACAACCTGCTCGCTCTGGGACAAGGCAGTTTTTGTGGGAGAAAGGAGAATGTCCTGAGGGAGCAGGAGGAGCGCAGTCCGAGGTCGGGACGGAGGTGCCAGCAACAGCGCCAGCGCCCAGTCCCGCGCTCGCTGCCCTCCCTGGGCGCTCACACCTGGCGCCAACGCTGCCAGTGCCCCCGTCACGACCCAAGGCAGCATTGTGGGCGGTGTCATGGGCTGCCCTCGGGGCCATCAGTGGGAGCCGGCTCAGGGTTGAGGGGGTTTCGTGGCACAGAGGCTCGGGCGGGAGGCGCAGAGCAGAGCAGCGCGCCATGCTAGGGTCCCCTCAGTCGCCCCGCGCTCCTGCTCGCGGCCCTGGCAGCCCTGCTGCCTCTGCCCCCAGCGCAACCTCAGGCCGCCCCTCGCTGCTGCTGGCCCCTCCTTGCTGGGCGGTGGCAGTGCGAGCAGCGGGGGCTCCCGGGCACCCCAGGAGCGCGGCACCCCTGCCAGGCCACAGCTCCTCTCCCGAGGGGGCCGGGCGCTGCCGCGAGGTGCCAGGCTCCTCAGCCCCGCGGTGCCTGCCCAAGGGAGCCCCGGGGAAACTGCTCGGCCTCCCTCTCGCTGCCTGCTACCCAAGCTGCAGCGTCTGGGAATGTGAGGCCGCATGGAGCCCTGCACCCACTAGAGCCTGCGAATGCTCATGCACAGCACGGAGGACAGCAGAGAGGGACAGAGGGCAAAATAGCATAGGCAGGACCACAAGAGACACCTCTTGAAGGGTTGTGGTAGCCCAGCTCTCCCTAGAGAAAGCTTCAGGATCACCCAGCACTCATCCTTCCCTCCCGCATTTTGGATTTGAGTCATCAATCCACATTCAGTAGCATATGGGCTTATACATGTGCCAATATGCACATAGAGATGGAAAAATGAACAAAGAGAGGAAAAATGAAAAAAAAAAAGGTTTTGTTTGGTCCAGTTAAATTCTGCTGTATAAATCAGTTCAGTTCAGGCTGTATTTCTGAGGGAATTCCTAGGGACCTGCAGCATCCACCCTTCATTGAAGCAGGACTGTGCATGTGAGATGCTCTCAGGGCTCTTTGGTTCTCTTCCTGAGCAGCAATTTCCCTATTGTGTGTGTGAGGGAACCTGAGGAGGAGGGAAGGAGATAAGAGCATGTTCCTGGTTTCGGCCTTTTCCTGCCCACCACAGAGCCCCTGTGTGAATTCTCACACCTCAAAGGAAAGGGAGATTCTTTCTAGCCAAGCCTGCACCTGCCGACAACTTCATGCAGGTTGAATTCCTGGCAAGCCAGGTGTGAGCAGGAAAATTTTACAGGAAGCTCAAGGTCTCCTCCTTTGCTCTAGCTGAAATTCGGAGGAACCCTGAGGGGAAATGGCTGATCAGTTCCCCGAGGTGGAGGCACGGCCCTCTCACAGACACCCTCATGTCCAAGGCAAGTTGGGCACTCGTGGGTACAGGTGGCAAAGGAGCAGGAAAGACCTACACTCACCCACTCCGCTGGCAGCAGCACCAGAGCACCCAGGAAAACCTGGACCACAATGGACAGGACGACAGGCAACCTCACCTCCCACCTCTGGACTGCCCATGGAAGCTCCGCCGTGCCTCAGGAAGACCCTCACATCCCCAACACTCCTCCCTCCTTGGCGTCCTCTCACTGCAAGTGGTTCAAAGGCCCAGTTTGGGAAGCAGCTCTTGCCTGGCAGTCTCTTCTGTTTTGTGACTGCTTGAAGGAAACCCTCCCTTGTCTGGACTCCCTCACAGACAGTTCTTGTTCCATCCTGCTCAAGAGATGCTGCACTGTGAATGAAAAACCACAGTAATACACAGCTGTGTCCTCTGGCTTTGCTGCTCGAATCCTGAGAGTTTTCAGAGCTCTGCAGTGTTCCCTGAAAACGATCTTTAAAGGTACCACCATAGGAACTCTCTAAAGGTACTCCATAGGTACCACTCTGTGTGTAAATCTTTGTAAGACAGCTTGGTGAGTTCTCCTGGAACCAGGACTTGTAGTAGTTGTACATGCTATCTCCTCTTATCCTGCACTGGAATTCGGCCTTGTCACCTTCCCGCACTGCCAGTGTCCCCGGGAGCTGTTCTAAAGTGCCCTGGCCGTTCACTCCTGTGGAGAGCAACACAGAGCCCTGGCCACCTTGAGAGTGGGCCCCGGAGAGCTGGACCATGATGGACAGGACACCCAGGCAACGGTCACTTAACCTCCCACCTCCTACCTTCCAAAAAGGGCTCATTTCTGCCTCAGGAAGACCCTCACATCCCAGGCACTTTTGCTGGGGATCCCAGCATCCCCCACACATGCAGTGGGCACCCAGCGTTCCCTTAAAGGAAACGCTCCCTTGTCTGGACTCCCTTGCAGCCAGTTCTTGTTGCACCCTGCTCAAGAGCTGCTGCACTGTGAGCTCAGCACCACAGTAATACATGGCTGTGTCCACTGGCTTTGCTGCATGAATCCTCAGAGTGAATCTCTTTGCAGAGCTCTGCACTATTCCCTGAAAACGATCCTTAAAGCCCTCTCCATAGGCACCACCTTGTGTGTAAATTATTGTGCGAGAGCCCTGCCAGTTCTGCTGGTATCAGAACATGTAGTAGCCTGTCATGCTGCCTCCTCTCATGCTGCACTGGAATTCGGCCTTGTCGCCTTCCCACACTTCTAGAGTCCCGGGGAGCTGTTCCAAGGTCCCCTGGCCATTCACTGCTGTGGAGAGCAACACAGAGCTCTGGTCACCTTGAGAGAGGGTCAGAGAGAGGGCAGCCCCACAGGTGACACTGCCGTGTCCGTGGTGCAGCGGGTTGGCTGTAGGCGGCTCCTTGATCGCTGCTCTCCTTGGGAAGAGCTCCGCACTCTGCAGCAGTTTCCTCCCTTCCAGTGCCTACAATGAGGGCCACAGAGAGCCCCTGCAATGGGGTGGGCTCAGGGTGCTAGCGGTCTCTTGCTCCAAGCTCTTGGGGGAGTCCTGCGTGTTCAGGGCACGCAGGCCCAGGGCACTTTTCCCCATGCCCTGTTGCAGGCAGCGAGGGCTCAACCCTACACTGGCAACCCCCTAGTGAAGTAATCTCACTCAAGGTCCCAGATGCACATATGGCTAGAACGATGGGTCTGAAAGTATCCCAACTGCCCTGCAGTACTGTGACATCCCCTTTCCAGGGAACTGGATCTTCCTTGTAGTGCCTTACTCTGGGAAAAGGATGCAGGCCCTGGAAATGCCAAGCTTTTCTTCCTCAGGACTCATCTGGACTCTTTCTTGGCATGTCCCTGCTCTCTTGGAAGCCTCCTTTTCCTGGCCATAGCACCCAGATCCAGCAGATAACTTTCCACGGCAGAGCTCAGGCCCCATGGGAGCAGCAGCAATTGTGGACCTGCAAGGTAAGCGACTCCCCTAGGCAGCCTCAACCCAGCCAGTCCTGCAATACTCACCCTGCTCTCACCTGCCTGCATTGCTGCAAAGGGCACACCCTCCCTTGCAGCCCCTACAGGCCAGCACAGAGCCCTGGGAGCTGCTTTGTATCCTGGTGCAGCTGAGTTTTTGCTGCTGTGGCAACGGCGCAGAAATAGTGGGCAGAGTCCTGGGTGTGCAGGGACACAAACATCACGGATCTCGAGTTCTAACAGGTGACAATGGCTCGACCCTGCACTCCTGACCCATAACGAATATACACGGAATCCTGGCTAATGGTGGCCACCCACTGGAGTCCATAACCAGTGGACTCACCATCCCACCAGACCATAACCAGTCAACTCACACTCCCTTTTGTGTGTGTGAGGGAACCTGAGGAGGAGGGAAGGAGATAAGAGCAGGTTCCTGGTTTGGGCCTTTTCCTGCCGCCACCACAGAGCCCCTCTGTGAATTCTCACACCTCAAAGGAAAGGCAGGTTCTTTATAGTCGAGTCTGCACCTGCTGACAACTTCATGCAGGTTGAATTCCTGGCAAGCCAGGTTGGAGCAGGAACATTTTAGAGGAAGCTCAAGGTCTCCTCCTTTTCTCTAGCTGAAAAAAAGGAGAAACACTGAGGGGAAAGGGCTGATCAGTTTCCCAGAGTGGAGGCCCAGCCCTCTCACAGACACCCTCGCACCCAGGCAAGTCAGGCACTCATGGGAACAGGTGGCAAAGGGGAAGGAAAGCCTCACACTCACCCACTCCCTTGGCCGCAGCACCAGAGCACCCGGGAAGAGCTGGGCCACGATGGACAGGACGCCCACGATGGACAGGCACTTGACCTCCCACTTGACCTTCCCACAGAAGCTGAACTCTGCCTGAGGAAGACCCTCACATCCCCAAACACTCCTCCCTCCTTGGTGTCCTCTCCCTGCAAGCAGTTGAACGGCCCCATTTGGGAAGCAGCTCTTGCCTGGCAGCCTCTTCTGCTTTGTGGCTGCTTGAAGGAAACGCTCCCTTGTCTGGACTCCCTCGCAGCCAGGTCTTGTTCCACCCTGCTCAAGAGCTGCTGCACTGTGGGCTTAGCAGCACCACAGTAATACACGGCTATGTCCACTGTCTTTGCTGTCTGGATCCTCAGGGTGAATCTGTTCGCAGAACTCTGCACTATTCCCTGAAAATGATCTTGAAAGCCATCTCCATACGTATCACTCTCCTTGTAAAACATTTTGAGAGAGCCCTGCGAGTTCTGTTGGCACCAGAACATGTAGTAGTCTGTCATGCTGTCTCCTTTCATGCTGCACTGGAATTCGGCCTTGTTGCCCTCTGGCACTGCCCGTGTCCCAGAGAACTCTTGAGCCCTGCACCAACTGGAGCCTGTGGATGTTCATGCACAGCACAGAGGAGAGGTGAAAGGGCAAAATTGCATTGGTAGGACCACAAGGAGCACCTCATGAAGGGCTCTAGTAACCCAGCTCTCTCTAGGAAAAAACCTCAGCTGTCTCCTTTCATGCTGCACTCCAATTCGGTCTTGTCGCCTTCTCGCACTGACCGTGTCCCAGGGAACTGTTCCAAGGTCCCCTGGCCATTTACTGCTGTGGAGAGCAACACAGAGCCCTGTCACCTTGAGAGTGGACCTGGGAGAGGGCAGCCTCACAGGTGACACTGCCATGTCCGTGCTCCAGCAGGAGGGCTAAAGCCGGCTCCTTGGAAAGCAGAAGCACACTCAGCAACTTGACCACACAGCCAGGTGAGAGAGCCCTGCAGGTTCTGGTGGTACCAAGCCATGTTGTAGCCTGTCATGCGGCGGTCTCTCCCACGGCACTGGCACTCGGCCTTGTCGCCTTCTCGCACTGTCAGTGTCCCAAGGAACTGTTCCAAAGTGATCTGGCTGTTCCCTCCTGTGGAGAACAACACATAGCCTTGAGAGAGGAGCAGGAGCAGGCAGCCCTGGTCGTGACACTGCAGTGTCTCTTCTCCATCAGGAGAGCTAAAGATCGACTCCTTGACCCCAACAGATGACCATGGTCAGAGGAACAGTCTGACTGTGGAGCCAGGCCTTGCAAGGAGAGACACGGCACTGCATTGCCCTCCTATCCTCCCATTCCCCACCAGCTGCAGAGCTGGATGCCCGGCTGTGGCCGAGGCGCCCGCCGGAGTGCCAGTGCTCAGCCCCGCACTCGCTGCCCTTCCCTGGGCGCTCCCACCTGGCGCCACTGCTGCCAGCACCATGACCAGGGGCCAAGGTAGCATCACAGGCGGGCTTGCGCGCTGCCCCGGGATCTGCAATAGGAGCGGGCCTGGGGCCGCAGGTGCCGCGGGGCAGAGCGACTCGGGCGGGAGGCGCAGAGCAGCGCGGGGCCCCACACTCCTGCTTGTGGCCCACCACAGTAATACACGGATGTGTCCTCTGGCTTTGCTGCTCGAATCCTCAGAATGAAGCTGTTTGCAGAGCTCTGCAGTATTCCTTGAAAAGGATCTTCAAAGCCCTCTCCATAGGTACCATGCCCTGTGTAAATCCTTGTGAGAGAGCCCTGCGCGTTCTGCTGGTACCAGGTCATGTAATAGCCTGTAATGCTGCCTCCTCTCATGCTGCACTGGAATTCCTCCTTGCCGCTTTCCTGCACTGCCAGTGTCCCCGGTAGCTGTTCCAGTGTCACTTGGCCAACACAGAGCCACGGTCACATAGAGAAGTGCCCAGGGATAGGGCAGCCCTAGCGTTACAATGTCTGTGGTGCAAGTGGAGGCCTAAAGCTGAGTCCTTGACCCCGGCTTTTCCTTGAAAAAAGGTCTGTATTCTCCAGCAGTTGTCTCATCCATCTGTACCAAAGAGATGTTACCTCATCCAGATGTACCAGGGATATCCCAAGGCAGCTCCACACGAGCTTGTCAATTTATAGCTCCCAAAGACGGATATTACCCTCTCCCTGCCACACAACCTCCTCCCCAAGGGACAAGGCAGTTTTTCTGGGAGAAAGGAGAAGGACTCGCCCTGGGGGAGTAGGAGGAGTGAAGTTGGAGGTCCAGCCAGAGGTGCCGGCAGCAGCGCCAGTGCCCAGCCCTGCGCTCGCTGCCCTCCCTGCGGCCTCTGTCACCTGGCCTGAGGAAAAGTCTGACTGTGGAGCCAGGCCTTGCACAGAGAGACATGGCACCGCATTGCCCTCCTATCCTCCCATTCCAACCAGCTGCAGAGCCGGGTGCCCGGCCACAGTCGAGACGTCCGCAGCAGCGCCAGCGCCCGCCCTGCGCTTGCTGCCCTCCCTGGGCGCTCCCACCTGGCGCCACTGCCGTCAGGGCCACAGTCAGAAGCTAAGGTAGCATCGCGGGCGGCCTCGCGTGCTGCCCCTGGGGCCGACAGTGGGAGTGGGCCTGGGGTCGCGGGTGCCACAGGTCAGAGCGGCTCGGACGGGAGGCGCAGAGCTATGCAGGGCGCAGTGCTCGGGAACCCCCGGCCGCCCCACGCTCCTGCTCGTGGCTCTGCAGTGCTGCTGCCCCTGCCCCCAGCGCAGCCCAGGCTGCTCCTCGCTGCCGCCAGCCCCTCCTTGCTGGGCGGTGGCAACGGGAGCAGCAGGGGCGCCCAGGACCCTGAGGAGCGCAGCGCCCCCTCCAGGCCGCAGCTCCTCTTCCGGACGGGCCTGGGCGCTGCCGCAAGGGGCCGGGGTCCTCAGCCCCGCGGCGCCTGCCCAAGGGAGCCCCACGCAAGCTGTTCGGCCTCCCTCTTGCTGCCTGCTCCCCAAGCTGCAGCTGCTAGGGGATGCGAGGGCGCAGGGAGCTCTGCGCCCGCTGGAGCCTGCAGATGCTCATGGACAGCACGGAGGAGAGCAGAGAAGGACAGAGGGGAAAATTACACTGGCAGGACCACAAGGAGCACCTCGTGAAGAGTAGCCCAGCTCTCCCTAGGAAAAACCTTCAGGATCACCCCAGTGTTGATCCTTCCCTCCCACATTTTTGGTTTTGGCCTCGCCGAGTGCTTTGTGGAATCACAGAATCACAGAAGCACGGAGCTGTGTTTCCTGTCCCCACGGGAAAGGTGGGAAAGGTGGGAAAGGGTGCAGGAGAGGATTAGGAGTGCAGGTGTATAAGACGAGCAAAGAATAATAGCCTGTTTATGATATGTAGAGGCCTTGAGACTACTGTGAAGCTGAGAACTAAGCCATTATATGGTTGTAGGGAGTTTTAAGGAGGCTCTATGGCTGCGAAAATAGGGGCCTTATCTGGTAGTGAGGAGCAACTGAAAA
>JAUBOD010020064.1:0-22433 GCA_032353885.1 Nothura maculosa | reverse complement strand
TGGCAGTACTGGCCATTCCCTGCAGTATAATAGGTAAGAGTTTTGTTCCTGGTTGAGGCCCCTTCCATTCTCCAGGACGACTTGTCCTTCCTTCTCCAGGGTCTAAAGACCATCATTAGCCATATGGCTTTTGGCATATGCTATTAACATTGAGTAGAGTTGCCCAACTTTTGCTACTATATTTGCAGTGCCCTCCCCTACAAGCGCGCTCCTGTCCTGGCAGACCTCAGCAGTGCTGGGTGAGGGCTGTAAAAAAAACAGTCCTGGAGCTTCTGCAGTCTGAGGTTCGCAAGACCCAGATGATTCTCTTTTTCCAATGAGCATCTTCTATGGTATGTCTTGAGGAAGGTGCCTGGGCTGGCTGCAACTGTTTCTTACGGTCTCCATGAGAATCATCAGGATTTCAGTAATCTTGCTGTGGAAGTAATATTCAAATAAATTATGGTAAGAACCTTTACAAGGTGACTGAAGTACTCTCAGCTGCATCATTGGTGGTTTGGTGCATTAAAGACAGAGAAGCTGCAAGCTGCTCCTTCCAACATAGGCCAATCCTCTTGTCTCTTTCTGCTTTCTCCCATTATTCCCTCTCATGAGGCTCCAGTGTCAATGCGCTGTTGCCTTTGCAGCCTGGCCCCAGAGCCTAGGATCAGAGGTGTCTCACGTGCTGCAGGCCCCTGGCTTCACCACATCAACCAAAAGGGTTGCTGCAATCTCCTGAGCCACCCACCACCAAAATTTCCTCCCAGACATCTGCAGGAGGCAGCTCCGAAGGCTCTCCCCTTCCTCCACTCCCAAACAACCCTCCACACACGGCCAGGGGAGCCACCCTGAAAAGGGGCACCGACGGCTCCAGCTCTTCCACCCTCTGCAGCACTTTCCCAAGCGAGCTCTCTGCCAGCTCCTGCACTTCTCTCAGGCTGCTCCAGCTCCAGTGCGTGCCGGTTTTAGCATGACCTTCCTCCTTGGAGCACTTGTGCAAGAGAAACCAGGAGAATGTGAGGAATGAATGGTGAAGAAATGGAGAGAGGAGATGAAGCTACCTGTGCGTGTGTGTGTGTGATTTTATGCAAAGAGATGGAGTTACCTGTGTGTGTGTGTGATTTTATGTCAACGGACACAGATACCTGTGTGTGTGTGTGTGTGTGTGCGTTTGTGTGTGCATGATTTTATGCAAAGGGACAGAGCTAACTGTGTGTGTTTGATTTGATGCAAAGAGACACAGCTACCTCTGTGTGTGTGTGTGATTTTATGCAGACCACAGCTACCTTTGTGTGTGTTTTTCTGTGTGTTGTTTTATGCAAAGGGACATGACTACCTGTGTGTGTGTGTTATTGTGTGTGTGATTTTGTGCAAAGGGGCTCAGGTACCTGTGTGTGTGTGTGTGTGTGTGTGTGTGTGTGTGATTTAATGCTGACACAGCTACCTGTGTGTGTGAATCATTTCATGCAAGGGGACATAGCTGACTCTGTGTTTGTGTGTAATTTAATTCAGAGGGACACAGCTACCTGGGTGTTGGTTATTTTATGTAAGGGAATACAGCTACCTGTGTGTGTGTGATTTTTTACAAAGGGACACAGCTACCTGTGTTTGTCTGTGTGTGTTTGTGTGTGTGTGTGTGTGAGGGGGTGATTTTAAGCTAAGCATTTAAGCATTTATTCATCAAGAGGAAATCATACTTGACTAACCTGATCTACACACAGGTAGCTATGTCCCTTTGTATTAAGCTGAATCAATTTTAATTAAGATTTGGCTTGATGACAGGGTGCAGAGAGTGGTAATCAGTGGTGTTGAGTCCAGCTGCAGGCGGTGTTCCCCAGGAGTCAGTCCTCGGTCCTATCCTTTTCAACATATTCATTAACGACCTGGATGAAGGGATGGAGAGCTCCCTCAGCAAGTTTGCTGATGATACCAAACTTGGAGAAGTACCTGATAGCCCTGAGGGCTGTACTGCCATACAGAGGGATCTGGAGAGACTGGACGACTGGGCAGTGAGAAACCTCATGAAGTTCAACAAGGGCAAGTGCAGAGTGGGCTACCCAGTACAACAGGAATGTGGAGCTGCTGGAGGGAGTCCAGCGCAGGGCTACCAGGATGATCAGGGGCTTGGAACATCTGCCCTATGAGCAGAGGTTGAGGGAGCTGGGCCTGTTCAGCCTGGAGAAGAGAAGGCTGAGGGGGGACTTGATCAGTGTCTATAAATACCCCAAGGGAGGCAGTGAGGAGGAGGGGGTGGCCTCTTTTCAGTGGTGGACAGCAATAGGACTAGTGGAAACGGCCACAAACTGAAGCACCAAAAGTTCCACAGGAACTTAAGGAAACATTTTGTGACTGTGAGGGCGACAGAGCACTGGAACAGGCTGCCCAGGCCAGTTGTGGAGTCTCCTTCTTTGGAGATCTTTAAAACCCGCTTGGATGCAGCCCTGTGCCACATGCTCTAGATGACCCTGCGAGTGCAGCGGCTTGGACTAGATGACCTTGGGAGGTCCCTTCCAACCTTAAGAATTCAGTGATTCTGTGATTCTACGATTCTCTGAGTAGATTTTCAACTCTGGCAAAATAAAGAGAAAATTATCCAAAAAGCTTTGGTCCCAGTACCTTGCCGTTCCATGCATGGGTCAGGAACTTTATTTAGATTTCCACAAGAAGAACTCACACTGGGGGTGCGAGCCTCCATCTCAGCCGGCCTAGATCCCTGTCCCACAAAGGGCAGGACCTCCATTGGTGGTACTTGTCCCAGGCCTGCTGGTGCCACTCACTGTCCCTTCTGTGCCTACGCTCTTCCCAGTGGTGACAACATAGATGTTCCAGCCCCTGTTCCTGTTGTGGCAGGGGACGTAGGCCCAGTGTTGCCTGCACATGTTCTGGAGAGGGGGGCAGGTTGTCCCCCAGGGAAGGGGAAGGGCCTAGAGATGCCAACACCTGCATGAGGGGAGTCGCTGCAGAGGCAGAAGGACAGGACACTGGCCTACAAAAGCGTGAGCTGCAGCCACCCCTAACTTGAAGATCACCCAGAATTAGCAGGCTGCACACTTCATCTGGGAGAGACCTCGCATGCTCTCGACCCTCTCCAGGGCTATATTGCACCTCTCCTTCCACCCAGCCCAGGTCTGCAGCTTGTGCAGAGCCCCTAGCCCAGCAGGGCAGTTCCAGAGAGTAGCTTCATCCATGCAGCAGTTCATGGCAGGGCCATGGGGTGACTCCACACTGGCCACAGTGCTTGGGGTAGGAAGCACAGCCAGCTGGATGGCTTATATTGCACCTTACCACTGCCAAAGGGTCTGTGGCTATTGATTATGGTCTGAGTCATCATGGACCTTTTAAAAGGTCCAGGCTGTGGTCAGATGTGTCCCTAGATCCAGAGCAGAGTTTGACCTGCAAGGTGTCATGAACTGCTCTTGCAGCTCCCTCCCTTTGCTTGCAAGGGTCCCACTGTGGTCATCTGCCCCCAAACCTGTCATAAGGAAGATGATCCCAGGCAGGTTCTACTTGAGCATTGGCCATGATCACAAGCATTAAGGACTCCTAAGTGAGAGCTGAATCCAACCCTCACTCCCAAACACATCACCCCCAAGCTAATTGCCTTCAGCCCATGCATAATCTAGGAAAGTAAGGGACCCTTTCAGGGTGAAAGTTCTAGAGGAAATTCTTGGCTCCAGCTTTGGAAGAAGAGCCCCATCTGCAAGCACTGCACTGAGAAAATCCCCTTTTGTTAGTGGGAAGACAGCTCTGGCACTGATAGACATAGTGAAGGAAGGCTTCAGGCTTAGACAAGGCTAAAGAAATGTGGAGAAATCCTAAATCCAGCTCTTGGCCTCTAAAAAGAGTATTGCTCATTTATTAGCTTTTTGCCCTGGAACTCATGAAGAAGCCTGTCCAGCAGACCCTTCTGAGGTGCAATTTCTTAAGCAGATTCTTAGACATCAGATTTGAAAGAGAAGGTGCAGTAGGGATACCTACATTCTTAGAGAGACACAGGGAGGGTACCAGTCTTAATACAGCATTTGATACAATTCAAGATACCAGGAAAGAAGGAACAGTCTTGGTTAAAGTGGAACAAATGCAAGTATTTCTGTAGAAACATGGTAAATTTTTTATTACAAATAAATGCCATAATAAAAATAACATGAAGGAGCAAGGCTCATTGCAGGTAAGTGACACTGAAGGAGTCATTTCTGGAGAGGGATGGAAATGTTACCACGGCTGAAAAATGTCCATGAGACGAGTTTCCTTAGGGCAATCTTGAGCTCGTTATTCCTCATGCTGTAGATGAGGGGGTTCAAAACTGGAGGCACCACCGAATAAAGAACAGTTACTACTAGATCCAGAACTGGGGAGGAGATGGAGGAGGGCTTCAGGTACGCAAAAAATCCAGTGCTGATAAAGAGGAAGACCACGGACAGGTGCGGGAGACACATGGAAAAGGCTTTGTGACGTCCCTGCACAGAGGGGATTCTCAGCACAGCTCTCAAGATCTGCACATACGACCAAAGAATGAAAATGAAACAACCAAGGAATAAAGAGGCACTGACCCCAGTAAGCCCAGCTTCCCTGAAATAGGAGTGTGAGCAGGAGAGCTTGAGGATCTGGGGGATCTCACAAAAGAACTGTTCCACCTCATTGCCTTTACACAGCGGAATGGAAAATGTGTTCCCAGTGTGTAGGAGAGCATTGAGAAAGCCACTGGTCCAGGCAGCTGCTGCCATTTGGACACAAGCTCTGCTGCCCAGGAGGGTTCCATAGTGCAGGGGTCTGCAGATGGCCACAAAGCGGTCATAGGCCATGACTGTGAGGAGAGAGTACTCAGATGACATGAGAAAGGAATAACTTAAGACTTGTGCGGTACATCCCAAGTAGGAAATGGCCCTGGTGTCCCAGAAGGAGTTGGCCATAGATTTAGGGAGAGTGGTGGAGATGGAGCCAAGGTCAAGGAGGGAGAGGTTGAGGAGGAAATAGTACATGGGGGTGTGGAGGTGGTGGTCACAGGCTATAGCTGTGATGATGAGGCCATTGCCCATGAGAGCAGCCAGGTAGATGCCCAGGAAGAACAAGAAGGGCAAGAGCTGCAGCTCCCGCTTGTCTGCGAATGCCAGGAGGAGGAACTCAATGGGGGAGCTGCTGTTGGACATTATTTCCTCCAGTCATGTGGGATTGTCTAAAAGAACAGAATATACTGTGGAGTTAGGAGAGACTTTTTAAGAAAAATAAATTCCAATTCATTCAGTTTTCCGATGTGCCTCCCTCATTCCCTCTCTTCAGCATGAGTGTTCTAGTACTGGCCCTTTGCCTTAGCTGCATTTTGCACTGGTTGACTGTGCTGTGAGGATTAGCGAGCTCCTACGTGGGAGAACCTGTGGACTGCAGGGAGTTTGTCAGACTGAACACTGGTAGAAAGTGGGGAACAGAAGTCACACTCTAGGACATTCTATCTTTTATGGCAGGTGAGATCCATTCAAGATGCATGTGAGCTTTTCAGCATCTTTATTACCAAGATTAGCATCTTTATTACCAAGTAAAGACACTTGAGGAACAATATTTTTTCGATTCTTGGAGATGTCCTTGTCACTTCTGGGCAGTGTTCCCCAAAGGAAAAATCCTTCACACTTCAGCTCTGAGTCCTTAAAGGAATTAATACAGTCACTACATGCAGAGTGTGGACATCTCATCTGTCAGATTGAGAGTCAGCTCAATTCCTGGCCCAGGGATCGCTTTTTCTGGAGCTCCACAGGGCATGAGGCTATGGAAACCTCACTCCCATGCACATCCATTTGCTCCACATCTGGTAGCATCATTGTCTGAAGTGCAGCTAAAAACAGCGGTTGCACAAAGCTGAGAGCAAGACCAGGAGCAGCATGGACAGGAGATGGATTAAGGAGCAACACCCTCAGTGTTCTGGAGTGAGGCAGGGAGAGGGTCACAGGGGCATTCTGGAAAGCCATTCTCCTTACCAGCGGAGTATAACATCTCACGGAGGGGGATATGGCAGGGCAGTTGCTCTTGGCCCTTTGGTGGGGAGCTGGGAAATGGGCCCATGAAAGGAGAGATGTCCCTGTCCTCTGCCATAGCATCCTACTCTGTCTGGCTGCAGAGGAGGATGCTCTGCCCTGCACTTCCTTCCCCTTCCCTGCCCATCTCTGCTGCCTGCAGTTCTTTCTCTCTCCCAATGTCTTGTCCTGCCATTGCTCATAGATCCCATCTCTCCTTCTTTCTGCTCAGTTCTGCCCTATGGAAACCTCTGGGCAATGTCCCAGGGCAGTTCTGCACTTGCACGTCCTAAGAAGTTGGTCACATAAAGGCCTGTGAAGCCACAAAGATGATACTGATGTTGCCCATAGGCTAAGGTGGGGATGAAGCAGCTTGCTGAGGCTTCTCATACATCTATTAATCTTTGAGAGTGAAGGCTGAGGACTCCCAGGTCTTTGTCAAAAGAAAAATATTGTTCCTTCAGTAATAATAAGGACACTGAAAGAGCAGAGACCTGAAGGAAAACATCTCTTCCAAGCAACCTTTCTCTTGATCCTCCTCCTTGAAGGGACCTCTCGGATCTGCCCTGTGTGTGAGCAGACTTCACCCATGCAGCAATCTCTTAGCAGGAGAAGGAACTTGCCCTCATGGGTGTCTTTCTCTCATGCAGAGCTTCCCTGCAGGGCTGTGGGGAGCAACCTGGGCAGTCTGAGTGCTGTCTTTTGCAGGCTGCAGAGTCACTGTCCCGGGCACACAGTACCCTGGGCTGCAGGATGTTGCTCTCAATCACAGCCCATGCAGACCTGGGTACAGACTGCAGCTTCACACCCCTGCATCCCTCTGCAAGAAGGGAGCAGGATGCCCTGTGCCTGTGACTGTTATGCAGGGAATCCCTGCTCTGAAGCATCTCCTCCTCGTGCTAAACCCTGGCTCCTGCAGGAGAGAGACCTTTAAAATCCCAATCCATAATTACATGCACTGAGTTCAGAAGAGCCTTCCAGCAATCTCAGCAGCATTGCCCTGCAGCCAGAGATTCACCGTGTCAAGGGCTGAGAAGATTTCCTCCCACTGTGAGCTCGGCTCTGTGCTCCCACTCCACTCTGCCCTTCACCTCTTGCTGCCTTCTCTCCTGTGCTGAATGCAGCAGCAGGCAGTGCCCGCAGCTCTGCTGCTCTTGGCACAGCATCTGCTCCTGCACACAGTGTCTCTGGGCAGGGCTGCCAGGTTGTCACAAGCTCCATCCAACCCCGGAGCCTGCTGACCCACCACCTACCTCCCCAGAGCCTGTTCCTGAGCAGGGCCCCACAAGTTGAGTCCCAGAAGAACTCAGAAACTTTCCTGTCCCTTGGCTCATTACTCCTGGGAAATAATCACTGCAATTGACTTAAACAGTCCCTCATGTTCCATCTGTAAGTATTGAAGGAAGACTGATGTTAGAATTGCTATTGCTTTCATCAGAATATTTCCACCTGTCCTTCACAAGAGGTACAAATTTCCCATTCTGAAAGCTCTGATTCACATCTCTTAGCTAGAAAGGCACCTAGAGAGGGACAAGAATTGAGTTCATTTCACAGTGATTCAGATACGGATTCAGAAAAGTCAATCTGGACATCTCATGCTGTTTAGGAGCTCTTGACATGTAGTAGGAGTCAGTTACGTACCTCAAGCTGCACAAGCATAAAGGTTGTGAAATTCCCCTTGCCCAAGCTGAAGGGGGAACTCTGCAAATGACTGCATGGGAAGAATTTGTCTAAGCTTCTGTTGTAACCACATCAGATGGAGGGTGGGAGCCTGATGACACCAGGTGACAGTGGAAGAGACAGAGGTGGTCCAAGGCATGGGTCTATTGCTCTGATAGAGCAAATGTGATAACCACATCCTTATAGAACAGCAGCTAGATAACTTTCTTGGCCATCTCAAATAGCACTAGGTGCCCACAGCTGTTAGACCAACATGCACTAGGAAGATGAGACACATGGACATGTTCATCATGTAAACTGCTACTGTAATTCATTTGAGACCCTTGATTCAGTGACTCTGAAGTAGGCCTGCAGGGCCAGGTCACATGCCTGGGATTTGTAGCACATCTGCATAGGCAGGTTTTTTGGGGAAACTAAGCCTTTTTTTAGTAGTTGCTAAAGGGCCAGGACTTAGCACCAAAGGGCTATAGATCAAAGGTTACCACGCTAAAGGGCTACAGCGCTAAAGAGCTAGGCCCAAATAGCTAAGGGCTAAATGACTAAGCGTAAAATGCTACAGCTTAGGATTCAGGTCATAGGGCTTAGGACTAAAGAGCTTTAAGCTAAAGAGCATAGTGGTAAAGGGATTAGTGGTACATTTAAAGGGCTTAGGCCTAAAGACCTAGGCCTAAAGGGCAAGGCCTAGGGCTACAGGCCTAAAGTGCTTAGGGATAGAGGGCTATGGCCAAAGGGTCAGGGCTGAAGAGCTGAGGCTAAAGGGCTAGGCCTTAGAGATAAATTGGTAGGAATAAAGGGCAAGAGAAAGAGCTAAAGGTCTTAGAGTACAGAACTATGGCTTAGGCCCAAAGGAATAGCCCTAAATTTCCTAAGAGCTAGAGCTTTGCACTAAAGGGCTTGGACTAAAGGGCTACAAGGCTAGTGTTAAAGGGCTACAGGCTAAAGGAGTAGCACTAAAGTGCTAGAGTTAGGGCTAAAGGGATAGGGCTTAGGGCTTAAAGAGTTTTATCCTAAAAGGCTTCAGACTAAAGGGCTTAGCCCTTCATCTAAAGTGCTTAGGGATAAAGGACCAAAAGTCTCCAGAGTTAGGATGAAATGGTTAAGACTAAAGATGTAAGATTAAAGGGCCTGGATAAAAGGGCTAGGATTTAAGGCTATGACTTAGGGCTAAAGCGCTTAGGGCTAAATAGCTTTGAGCTAATGCATTAGGACAGAGGTCTAAAGGACTAAGCCCAAAGGCTTAGGCCTAAAAGGTTTAGGTCTGAAGTGCTAGTGCTTAGTTTCAAAGTGCTATGGCTAAGACTAAAAGACTATGGTTAAAGGCTAAAGGACTGGGGCGCTAGGGCTTAGGGTTAATGAGCTAAAGCATTTAGGGCTACAGGCTCTGGGCTGTCAGGCTAAAGGGCTAGGGTTTAGAATTAAATGGGTAGGGCTAAAGGGAAAGGATTAGGGGTAAGGGACTTTGGGTATAAAACTAAGGCTTAGGTCCAAACCACTAGAGCTAAGGCTCTGAACAGCTAGGGCTAAAAGTCCAGG
Organism: Nothura maculosa; assembly: GCA_032353885.1. Classification (NCBI taxonomy): domain Eukaryota; kingdom Metazoa; phylum Chordata; class Aves; order Tinamiformes; family Tinamidae; genus Nothura; species Nothura maculosa. The sequence continues at coordinate 13,239 of JAUBOD010020064.1, read as the reverse complement.
ACTAAAGTACTAGGACTAAGGGCTAAAGGGATAGGGCTTAGTGGTAAAGGGCTTAGTGCTACGTCCAAAGATCTTAGGGCTAAAGTGCTTGTGCTTAGGGCTGAAGCACTGGGATTAGGCCTTATTGCTAAAGGTTTTTGCTTCCTTGCCCCCTTTCTAGGGCTCAGGACTAAAGGGCCAAAGCGCCTAGAGCTATAGGGTGATGGGTAAAAGCCTAAGGCTAAAGAGACAGGACCAAAGAGCCAGAGTTTTGAGCTAAATGATTAGGGCTAAAGGGTGAGAGTTATGGCAATAGGAGTTAGGAACAGACCTACGGCTTAGGCCCAAAGGGCTAGAGCTAAAAGTGTGAAATTCTAGGGCTTAATACCAAAGTATTTGGGCTAAAGGGCTAAGGTGCTTAGGGCTAAAAGCCTAGGACTTAAGGACTAGAGCTTAGGGGAAAAGGATTGAGTTTAGGACTAAAGGGCTTTAGGCAAAATTCCATAATTGTGGAGAGAAATGGCAATTTTACCAGTACTGAAAAATGTCCATGAAATCAGTTTTCTGAGGGCATCCTTGATCTCCTTATTCCTCATGCCATAGATGGCATGGTTCAGTGCTGGAGGCACCACCGCATACAGAAGAACCACCACCAGATCCAGAGTTGGGGAGAGAGGGAGAGGCACTTCAGGTAGGCAAATGTGCCAGTTTGCTCAGCTCTGGTGAAGTGGCGCCTGGGGCATTGTGGACAGCTCTGCGCTCCTCAGTACAAAAGGTATGTGGAACTTTTATGGAGTATCCAGTGGAGAGCAACATAGATGATTAAGGGAATGGAGCATCTATGGTACGAGGAGAGACTGAGTTGGGCCTGTTTTCTCTGGAGAAGAGAAGGCTGAGAGGGGATCTGATCAATATGTATAAGTACATGAAGGGAGAATGTAGGGAGGAAGGGACCAAGCTCTTCTCAGCGGCGGCCAGTGACAGGACAAGTGGTAATGGGTGTAAGTTGGAAGACAGGAAGTTCCATCTCCATATGAGGAAGAGATGTCAGTCCTGTCCCAGAGATGTCTGATCCTGTTCTGGGACTGCCAGGCTTCATTCCAGATTTCCCAGACCCTGTCCCATTAGGTCCCATGCACCTCCATTGGTGGTACTTGCCCCAAACCTGGTGGTGGCACCCACAGTCCCTTCCGTGCCCACACTATTTGCTGCAGTGACAACACAGGAGTTCCAGCCCAGTTTCTGTTTAGCCTGGGCCTGTTCAGGAGACTTGGGCCTAGTGTTGCCTGCGCCTGTTGTGGAGAGAGGAACACGTGTCCCAGGAAGGGGACAGGCCTGGAGATGCCAGCATCTGCACGAGGGGAGTCCCTGCAGCTGCAGAAGAACAGGACACTGCTGTATGAGCTCCTGCCACTCCTACCTCGAGGATCCCCACAAGTGAACTGGCTGCGCACTTCATCAGGGAGAGCCCCAACCCACCCTGGACCCTCTCCAGGGCTTGACTGCCCCTCTCCTTCCTCCCATCACAGGGCTGCAGGACATGCAGAACCCCCGGTCCTTCTGGGCAGCCCCTGAGAGTAACTTCATCCATGCAGCAGTTCATGGTGGGGCCATGGGATGACTCTGCACTGGCCGCAGTGCTTGGGCCAGGAAGCAGACCCAGCTGGACAGGCAGCTCTGCACCCAACAACCCGTGCCATGGGGTCTGTGGCTGTCAATGATGCTCTGAGTCATCATGGACCTTTTAAAAGGCCGAGGCTGTGGTCAGATGTGTTCCTATATCCAGAGCAGAGTTCGACTTGTAAGGTGTCATGAGCTGCTCTTGCAGGTCCCTCCCTTTGCCTACAAGGGCCCCACTGTGGGCATCGGCCACCAGCCCTTTCATACGAGAGTCGCTCCCAGGCAGGTTCTACTTGAGCATTGGCCATGATCACGAGCACTGAGGATTCCCAAGAAGGAGATGAATCCAACCCTCATTTCCAAACACATAACCTGGCAAGCTCATTGTCTTCAGCCTATGAAGGCCCAAGAAAGTAAAAGACTCTCTCAGGATAAAAGTCCTGGAGGAAATTCTTGGCTCTCGCTTTAGAAGAAGAGCCCAATCCACAAGCACTACACTGAGAAAACCCACTTTTTTAGTGGGAGAACAGCTCTAGCACTGATAGACCTATTGATGGAAGGCCTCAATGTTAGACAAGGCTAGACAACTCCAGAGAAAACCCAAACCCAAATCCTGGTCTCTAAAGAGAGCACTGCACGATTAGGAGCTTTTGACCTGGAACTCACGGAGAAGTCTGTTCAGCAGGTCCTTCTGAAATGCAATTTCCTAGGCACACTCTTGACACCAGCTCTGGAAGAAGTAGTCGGCTGTGTAGAACTTACTTTATTACACAGATACAGTGAGCGGGCCAATCGTAATACAGCATTAAAGATACCAGGAAAGAAAGAACAGTCTCAGTTAAAGTGGAATGAATGAAAGTACATGTGAAGTACATGTGAACATGAAAACTATTTTTACTATTAATAAAAGCCAAAATAAAAATAACATTAAAGAGCAATGCTCAGTCCAGTTAAGGGATACAGAAGGAGTCATTTCTGGAGAGGGATGGAAATGTTAGCACGGCTGAAATATGTCCAAGAAATCATTTTCCTCAGGGCAATCCTGAGCTCCTTATTCCTCATGCTGTAGATGAGGGGGTTCACTGCTGGAGGCACCACTGAATACAGAACAGTCACCACTAGATTCAGAAGTGGAGAGGAGATGGAGGAGGGCTTCAGGTACGCAAAAAATCCAGTGCTGATAAAGAGGAAGACCACGGACAGGTGTGGGAGGCACACGGAAAAGGCTTTGCGGCGGCCCTGCTCAGAGGGCATCCTTAGCACAGCTCTGAAGATCTGCACATAGGACACCACCATGAAAATAAAACAACCAAAGGCTAAACTGACAGCAACTATAGTAACTCTGAACTCCCTGAGGTAGGAAAGTGAGCAGGAGAGCTTGAGGATCTGGGGGATCTCACAGAAGAACTGATCCACCTCATTGCCTTCACACAGTGGAATGGAAAATGTGTTCCCAGTCTGCAGGAGAGCAATGAGAAAACCACTGGCCCAGGCAGCTGCTGCCATTTGGACACAAGCTCTGCTGCCCAGGAGGCTCCCATAGTGCAGGGGTCTGCAGATGGCCACAAAGCGGTCATAGGCCATCACTGTGATCAGAGAAATCTCCCCCACAAAGAAGAAGACAAACAAGAAGATCTGGGCAACACATGCCAAAAAGGACATGGCCCTGGTGTCCCATAGGGAGTTGGCCATGGATTTGGGGAGAGTGGTGGAGATGGAGCCAAGGTCGAGGAGGGAGAGGTTGAGGAGGAAGAAGTACATGGGGGTGTGGAGGCGGTGGTCGCAGACTATGGCTGTGATGATGAGGCCGTTCGCCACAACGGCAGTCAGGTAGATGCCCAGGAAGAGTGAGAAGTGTAAGAGCTGCAGCTCCCGCCTGTCTGCAAATGCCAGGAGGAGGAACTCAATGAGGTAGCTACTGTTGGATATTTTGCTCTCTGCAGACATTTGCAGACTGCAAAGAGGAAAAGAGAGGGACAAGTCAGGAGTTTCTTATCAAAACTCTTTCCCTTTCGCATAACCTCTTTCATCTCTGTGGACACACATGCCAATGCATGCACACATTCCTTCTTGGCAAGATCTTAGTTCAGCTCCCTGTGTGGAGCTCCAGCTCATACTGCCTGAATCTATCATGAGTTGCAGCTACCTCTGCCCACTGACTCCAGAGAGGTCAGTCCTGATATAATAATAGAAGGCAATTCAATGATTTAACAATCAGTTATGAGGCATTTGAGCCACAAAACCAAATGCTTCTCTTTGGAGACTATGTAGTTTGTTTGTCTTCTCTCCAGGCATCATTTCAGTTCTCTCCATGTAAATATTAAGGAGTCCTTAGAGACAAATGTTTTCCCAGTCTCCTAGCACATTGCCAGCACACTGCCTTCACAGTAACCCCATTCCCAGATACTGTGGATAAGTATCTCTCTAGCTATGTCACACTCCTGAGCATCGATAGCCTGTGCTGATACTGGGAACCACTTGCAACATGCAGCGTTCCAAACTCATCTCTTTTTCTCTGCTCTGATGTCCCAAGAGTGATGCAGAGAGTGCAACATGGCATGTGGCTCCAATGATCAGAACAAGCACCCAGTATCCTCATTCTGGTAGGGACAGATAATTCAGAACTCAGTCTCTACACAAAGACACACAGTGTTCAGCCCAGCTGCTTACATACAGACACCCCCAGCAGCATCTCCATTTCCCTGGCGCCTCTGTGGCTTCTGCATGGCACATTCAGCCATCACAAATGTCCTAAGGAAGAGCTGTGACCCACTACAGGGCAGCACACATCCTAGCAGCAGATCCCAGCAGGGCCAGGGGTCTTAGAGGTGGCATTTCCTGAAAAGATGATCGGCTCCTTCCCCTGACCCACAGACTGTTCTGCTTTGAGCCTCAAGGGCAAGAAGGGATCCTCGTCCTCTCCCTGCATTGGAAGGCACCTCTGCAGCAGGAATCAAGGGTCTGGGCCAGACTCTGTAGCTACAAATATACTCCCCAGAAAGCCCAAGAAGAGGAACAAGGGCAGCCCAGCTTGGGAGGGAAAGAAGCAGCAACACCTTGGTGCTTTTGCCCAGGCTGGCAAAGGCAGCAGTAGAGGCACACTGTGGACTGCCTTCCCTAACTCAGCTGTGCAAAGCAGCTCCCACATGGAGACATCACAATGAGGTTGTTCCCAGCTCCTTTGCCTTGGTTTAAGAAATGGACAGCTGGCAGGAGAGCTGCCCTTCTCCTATTTTGGGGCTCTTGTTGCCAGAAAGGGATCTTGTCTTCTCCATACCGTCATCTGGAGGCAGAGGCTCTGCTGGGTGCCAGAGGAAGGGTGAAGGATTTCTGGAGAGCAAAGTGTCTGCTCTACAGGGGCAGGTAAAAAACTTCTTGCACCTGAACCTTGCATGAGGTTTGGACAGCAGGTTCCTCTTGCCACAGGTCACATCTCTGCTGCTTTGAGATGTCCTTGATGAGGGCTCTATCCCTGCCCCACCACAGACCCCTGCCTCCTTGCTGGGCATTCAGCTCAGCCACAGAGAAACCAGTAAGGGGCTGGAATCATCTGGGGACCTCTCCTTGTTTGCAGGTGCTACAGAGCACATCAGAGAGCCTCTGATGACAGTGGCATGGGGCTGTCAGAGCTGTCTGCAGGCTGGGAGTTGTTGAAGGCACTTTATGAGTGCCTTGCAAATCTCTCCAACTTTCACAGTGTTGACAAAGATGAAGTGCCACTTTGTTTAACCTGTCTGCTGCATTTCTATCCTCACCATGCAGACACAAGTCTACAGGAGTGGAAAATTTCACTCTCAAAATGTCCTCCTGGTGAGCTAGAGCTGTGGGCATCCTTGACCCATGCAGCAGCCTCTCAGCACCAATAGGAACCTGCCCTGCCAGGGGTCGACCCTCTCACCCAGAGCTTCTCGCCAGAGTGTCCTGGGGAGCTCCCGTGCAGGGTTGAGTGCTGACCCGCACAGGCGGCACCGTCACTGCCCCGGGCACACAGTAGCATTGGGTACAGGGACACGGCTCTGGATTAGAGCTCAGACTGGACACTGTGCACACGTGAGCTTCACATCCCTGCAGCTGCCATGGGTGAAGCTAGGAGGATGCCCTGTCCCTGAGACAGTGTGGCAGGAATCCCTGCTCTGAAGCATCTCCTCCTCTGCACTGCTTGTGTCAGCAGAGGGAGCCTTAAATAAGGAATAAACCCTCCAAAGACATGGCTTGGTTGAGCACACCCTCCAGAAAAGTCAATAGCCATGTCCTGCAGTGAGAGACTCACCGTACTGAGAGTGACAAGATTCCTCCCACCACGAGTTCTTTGTGCTCCCACTCCACTCTGCCCTTCACCTCTCGCTGCCTTCTCTCTTGTGCTATGCGCAGCAGCAGGCAGTGCCCGCAGCCCTGCTGCTCTGGGCACAGCAGCTGCTCCTGCACACAGTGTCTCAGGGCAGGGCTGTCAGGCTGCCATGAGCTGCCTGCGTCCCAGGAGCCTGGCCCTGCTCACGAGTAGAGGCCCAGCTGAAATCACAAATTGCCCTGTCCCTTGTGTTACCTCCTCCTGGGATATGGTCATGTAATAACTAAAATAATCACACTTCTCCTTTCCTAATGAGAAAAATGGATTCCAAAATTGCAGTCTATTTCATCAGAGGATGACTATCTCTGCAAATTACAAATGTTCCACTCTGGAAGGCCTTACTAAGGAAGCCCCTACTAGGCAGGACAGCCAGAAAGGGGCAAAAAGGGAGCTGATGGATGCAGATGAGTCAGTCTGGACATTCCATGTGTGTGCACAAGCCCCTGCTCTGAGATGGCTTTCAAATTCCTCCGGTGAACTCCACAAGCACACAGAAGGTGGGATGCTGCTCGCCTGAGCTGAAGTGTGCACAGCACTGATGTGCATGGGAGCTCCTCCTCTAAGCTCCTCTTGTAATCACTGATGATGGAGGATGTGAGTAAGTGGACAACACCCAAACATCTGCTTGAAGAGACAGAGGAGATACCACAAGGGTGTGCCTGTTTGCTTGCTCTGATGGAGCAACCGTGAGACCTGAATCCTCATGAAACTTTAGAAGTCCACATGGGGAATTTCCTTGGTCATCTCAAATGCTCCCTTCCACTGCTATGGGAGCTCCTTGCAATATAAAGCAGAGATCCCAGAAGACCATTGTAGTGTAAAAAACAAATATATTTCAGTGCAGTTATCTGATTCATTCAGACAGAAATAGGCTGCAGGGCCAAGAGAGGTGCCTGCGTTGTCCTGATCACAGACTATGGATGTCCCGATCACAGACTTTGCAGGACCTGGGACATCTACACTGAGTAACTTGTACTTCCTGCAGATTGGTTCAAGAAATATTTCACAGGCCCAGTGGTACCACAGTGTCATCTCATACAGCAAATGCTTATATGTCATTCCTGCATGAAAACCCTGCTTCTTCCAAGTTTCAGGCACTGCAGAGTTTGCTCCCTTAGTAGGAACCTCCTTTCAGTACTTACCAAAGCAATCTGTGCTTATTACAACAGTACAGATTAGAAGTTGACCTGCTGGAAATCAGCTCCATGGAGAGGGACCTAGGAGTCATGCTGACAACAAGGTGAGCATGAGACATCAATGTGCATGAGTCATCAATGTGCTCTAGTGGCCAAGAAGGCCAATCGGATTCTGGCCTGCATTAGGAGAAGTGTTGCCAGCAGTTTGAGGGAGGGGATCTTGATGCTCTACTCAGCTCTGGTAAGGCCACATCGAAAGTATTGGGTGCAATTCTCGGCTCTCCAGTGTAATGAGGACGTGGGAATTCTAGCAAGGACCCAGCATAGTGTGACAAAGATGACTAAGGGACTGCAGCATCTATCATATGAGGAAAGACTAAGGGAACTGGGCCTGTTTAGACAGCAGAAGAGAAGATTGAGAAGGGATCTCATCAATATGTATAAATACCTGAGGGGAGAAGGTAAAGAGGATGGCACAAGACTCAGTAGTGACTAGAGACAGAAAAAGGGGTAAAGATCATAAATTAAAACACAGGGAGTTCCATCTCCATACGAGGAAGAACTTCTTTCTGTAAGGGTGACCGAACACTCAAACAGAGCGCCCACAGAGGTTGTGAAGTCTTCTTTACTGGAAATCTTCAAAATTCAGTGGATGTGACCCTGTGCCATGTGCTCAAGCAGGTCTCCCTTGCTTGAGAAGAGGAGTTGGACTAGATGATCTCTATTGGTCCCTTCCAACCTCAACTCTTCTATGATCCTGTGAACTTGCTGCTGGGGACAGTGACCATCTTTTCACTTATCATGTCTTTGCCACATTTTCAGAGTGCAGTTCAGCAGTGTCTCTGTTAACTCATTACTGACCCATCAGACAGGGAGAGGAATTCCTAGAGCACAAGGACCTGGGCGAGCACAGATTGCTAAAGCCACTGCTCTTGTTATACCATGGGCACTCAAGCCCTGGGCTCATTTAGCAGCCTAAAAGGTCTCACTGAACTCTCTGATCCACTGGTAGTTTGCGGCAAGTCTCTATTACTTGTCCACATTGCCCAGAGAAGATTATACTCACAGCAGCACACATTCATGATGCTGAGTGCTCCATCTCCTGTTTAACCTGGAGAAGACGAAGAAGAGATATGATCAATATGGCTAAGTACTTGAGGGGAGAATGGAAGGAGGATGAGGCCAAACTCCTCTTGGTGAGGGCCAGTGGCAGGGCAAGGGGTAATGAGTACACATTAAAACACAATAAGTTCCATCTCTGTGTGAGGAAGAACTTATTTCCTGTGAGGGTGAGAGAGCCCTTGACCAGGCTGTCCATAAAGCTTGTGGATTCTTCTTCTCTGGAGATCTTCCAAACCTGTCTAGATGACACCCTTTGCGACATTCCCATTTGATCAGGGTGGTTCAATTAGACGATTTCTAGGGGTCTCTTCCAAACTCAACCATTCCATCATTTTGTGATTCCGTGATTTCACTTCTCTTGATTAACCAGCTGATTTTCTGTATGGCTGCAGCGGTCCGCAGATGTCAGTCCCTCCACTGGGCACCCTCAACAAACCCTCCTGTCCCCGAAACTGCTGCTGGTCCCCTCAGCAGCTCTGGCAGCAGTGACCTCAGCTCCAGCACTCAGTGGGAGCCTCCTGCTGGCCCAGCAGCTCCTGGGGCAGCGGGGACCTTACACACACACAACCTAGCAGGTGCTGCTGCTGCCACGGGCTGCAGGGACCCCAGGTTCCTTGGCAGAACCACCCTGGCCAGGGAGGCGCTGCTGATGTCACAGCCATCTGCCTGGCCTGACTAATCAGGAGCTGCAGCAGCAGTGACCTCACCAGTCGATGCCCACACATCAGCACAGAGCAGCCCTGTGGAGAGAAAGGACCTCCCTGCACTGTCCCTGCAATGGTCTCCTTGTCCCTGCTGCTGCTGGGACACGTCTGGGCTCTAGGCAGCGCCTATTGCTGCCCTGGCAACTCCTCACACACACACACACACACGAGACCTCTTCCTGTGAGGTGGGGAGGGGCCAGACCCTGCTGCAGACAGGGTCCCCAACAGGGACCAGACCCTGCTGTAGACCCCTCCAATCAGGAGCACAGGCAATGGCACCTCCCAACCAGCAGCAGTGCCAGGGGCCTGATGCTGGCCTACCAGACACTTCCAAACATTGACTGGACAAGGCTCATTTTCTGGCAGAGCTGTTGTAGAGCAGCTAGCCAGGCAGGCTCCAAGCTGTTCCTGACCCGGAAGCTTCTCACAGGCAGGAGAGCACTCTGCTCAAAGATGTCTTCTCTCTTGGAGGCCTTCTCTGACTACTGGTTGCCCTTCTGACGCCTGCCTACCCTCCTGCAAACTGCTGGTAGAGCTGTCCTTGAGGCCAAAGGTGCTCCTAAGTAGAACATGCCCTGAAGATCTCAAGGTTGGAAAAGAGCTTTGAAGAGGGACGTGTGTATGCTAGTAGATTACAGGCTCACCATGAGCCAGCAATGTGTCCTTGTGGCCAAGAGGGCCAATGGTCTCCTGAGGTGCATTAGGAAGCGTGTTGCCAGCAGGAGGAGGGAGGTGTTCTCACTTTCTACTCAGCCCCAGGGGAGGTCACATCTGCAATCCTGAGCCCAGTGCTGGGCTCCTCAGTACAAGAGGGAGCTACTGGGAGTGCAGTGTGGGGTTACAAGAGGATGAGGGGACAGGAGCATCTCTCTTGTTAGGAGAGGCAGAAAGGGCTAGGCCTCCTAGAGCCCCCGGGAAAGACGAGAGGGGATCCCATCAGAGCATACAGAAACACAGAATCACAGAATGGTTAAGGTTGGAAGGGACCTATAGGGAGGATCTAGTCCAACCTTCTTGCTCAAGCACGGTCACCTAGAGCATGTGCACAGGGTGGCATCCAGGCAGGTTTTGAAGACCTCCAGAGAAGGAGACTCCACCACCTCCTGGGACAGCCTGTCCCAGTGCTCTGTCACCCTCACAGTAAACTTCCTCCTCACATGGGGATGGAACTTCCTGAGTTGCAACTTACACCCATTACCCTTTGTCCTGTCACTGGCCACCACTGAGAAGAGCTTGTCCCCTTCCTCCCTATACTCCTCCTCCATGTACTTATGTATAATAATAAGATGCCTTAGCAGCCTTCAGTTCTCCAGAGAAAACAGGCCCAACTCAGTCTCTCCTCATTTGAGAGATGTTCCGTTCCCTTAATCATCTTAGTTGCCCTCCGCTGGACCCTGTCTAGGAGCTCCACGTCCCTCTTATACTGGGGAGCCCAGAACTGCACCCAATACTCCAGGTGCGGCCTCACCAGAACTGAGCAGAGGGGCAGGATACCCTCCCTACTCCTGCTGGCGACATCCTCCTGAGCAGGCCAGGATCTCATTGGACTCTTTGGCCATGAGGGCACACTGCTGCCTCCTGGTCAGCTTGTCAACCAGGACTCCCAGCTCCCTCTCTGCGGAGTTGCTTTTCAGCAGGTCAACCCCTAATCTGTACTGGTTCCTGGAGTTATTCCTCCCGAGGTGCACTTGTCCTTTTTGAACCTCCTGAGGTTCCTCTCTGCCCAACTCTCCAGCCTGTCCAAGTCCCTTTGAATGGCCACATAGCCCTGTGGAGTGTCCGCAACTCCACCCAGTTGGCTATCATCTTCACACTTGCTCAGAGTGCACTCAGTGTCCTCGTCCAGATCATTGATGAACAAGTTGAACAGCACTGGGCCCAAGACTGACCCCTGAGGGACACCACTGGGCACTGGCTTCCAACTAGACTCAGATCCATTTATTACCACCCTCTGAGCTCTGCCATCCAGCAACTTATCAATCCACCTCGCTGTGCACTTTTCCAGTCCACATTTGAGGAGTTTCCCTATGAGGATATTATGGGAGACGGAGTGTTGCTGAAGTTCTTACTGATGTCAAGGTGGACAACATTCGTAGCTCTCCCCCCATCCAGCGGGCCAGTCATCTCATCATAGAAGGCTGTCAGGTTCATCCTGATTTCCCCTTGGTAAATCTATGCTGACTACTCCTGATCAGCTCCTTCTCCTTCACATATCTAGAGATGCTCTCTAGGAGGAGCTCCATCACCTTTACAGGGACAGAGGTGAGGCTGAATGGCCTGCAGTTGCCCAGCTTCTCCCTCTTGTCCTTTTGGAAGACTGCAGTAATTTTGGCTCTCCTCCAGTCCTCAGGCAGCTTCCCTTCTCTCTAGGACCTCTTGAAGATGATGGAAAGTAGCTGAGCAATAACGCCTACCAGTTCCTTCAGCACTCTTGAGTGCACCCCATCTGGGCCCATAAGATCATGGCTGACCAGTTTGCCTAAGTGATCCTTAACTCAATCCTCCTTGACCAGTGGAGGATGGTCAAAAGCCATCAGGGCCACAGGCTCTCTGGAGATGGTCACAGGCCCCCAGGGCTGATGGTTCCTGAAAGGTACTGAAGGGTCCCCTTGGTAAATATGCCTTGCGAATGTCCACTCACATCCACAAAATGATCACTGATCATCCCTCTTTGAACCATGGAAACAGCCTAAGATACTGGAGTTGGCCTCATCAGAGAATGGTTATCTAAGTGAGGTGGACATGTCCTGCTCTGCAACACCCTGCTCTCATGTCAGAAGCACACAGAACACATGCACAGGACTAAAAATAGCACGAGTTCATTTACTCAGCTGTCAGGACGTCATTGGGAGGACTACAGCAGCACATCTAATGCCAGCACCCTGCACAGCCTCACAAGACGATTCCCTTTGCCCAGTATCTGGGGAGCACAAAAGAGCTCTCTGCATGCGAGCTCCTGTCCAAGCTACCAGTGTATTCAGTGGAAATGGAAGAAGGGGGTCAGCTGTACACATACACTCTCCCCTTTGGACTTCAGAATGGGCCATGTTGCTCCAAGACTTTTGCCAGTGTCTCCTTTCTCTGGCAGGTCAATGAGGAGACCCAAGTCCATCTAGAGCATCAGCCAGGTGGAGAGTCTTCTGGGCCATCTGACATCTCATGATCTATTAGACCCTACAGCTGCATTAATATAGACCTCTGCAGATCCAGGCAATGCAAAGACCTTGCAAAATTCATTGTAGACACTTGATTTCATGCAATGACAACAGGCCTACTTGGCCATGCCACATGCATGGGGTGTCCAGCACAACCACCATGTTTCTAGCTCATTCAAGAGGGAAGCAAGAGCAAAATCAGGCCTTTCAGAAGTACCTGCTAGCCCAACACCCTAGGACACCTTGTTTTTCACATCTGCTCCCCAAAATGGACTTCCACCACAGCCCTTATGCAAAGAACCTCTTGCGGGGTAATAACAGCTCCTTTCTTTTGTATAGCCAAGATGCTACTAATGGAGTCCCATGGCCATCTGACTTTATTCATGTGAGCACACACGGATCACAAGGCCTCATCCCTTGTCACATGCAGACCCTTCTCTTCAGGCCAGTCTTCAGTGCCTCATGGGCCACTCTGTCCTAATAGACAAGGTTATATTCTTCCCCATACTGTGAGGCTGCCAAAAGATTTCCTTGGTGGGGGAAGCATTATGAAAAAAATGGAATAGCCTCCCAAATCTCCTGAAAATAGGCAGTTTCAGGTTGGACATTAGGATGAGGAAATGAAGGTTAATGTGGAGAAGCCGTCCACCCAGCAGGAGACCAGAATCATGCCTTGGCTTTGTGTCACAAACAACAGCCTGTAAGGATGGAAAGACATTGGGGCAGGGAAGGAGCGAGCCAAGGCGAGAGCCAAGTGAGGGGCAGGCTGGGTGTTTACAGGCTGTACAGGCACAGCTGCAGGTAGGAGCCAGCACAGGCTGGGCACTGCTGGGGACAGCCAAGGGCACTGTCAGAGCCCACACACCCTAAAGGAGGTCGGCATCCTCTTGCCTGTGGCTGGTGAACTGGCCACCGATGCCTCCCAGGAGACACTGCGGCCTCATTCTTACCTTGCTCATACCCTGAAAGGGGTCGTATCATTGTCCTGCACTCAGCATTGCAAACCCTAACACACACACTGTCCCCAGGAGGGCCTGGGAAAAATGTAGGGGAAAGGATCTCCCTTCCAAGAAGCTCCCTGGCCAAGCTGAGACATTTCCTCTACTCAGCCCTGGTGAGGCCACACCTGGAGTACTGTGTCCAGTTCTGGGCTCCCCAGTACAAGAGGGATGTG
>JAUBOD010013432.1:0-23525 GCA_032353885.1 Nothura maculosa | reverse complement strand
AAGCCGAGCAAGTGGTACTCAAGAAACATCCTGAATGTTTTCACAACAACAGCAGGAGGGAAGTGTACTGGTGTTTCTGTGCTAGGGATAGAACTGTGTCCATCCCTTCATGTTCCCGATAGCGGAGCGTCGCTGACAATATGACACATGTATGTGGTCGTACGCAAGGGGCAATTTTCCACGCCGTTCCTGCTGGCATGGCGTTTATTTACGCAGGGGCAGGCCAGGGTCTGCTCAATCCATTGGCTCTTTCTGATGTTCAACTGGCTTCACTTAATGCGTGGAATCGAATCACTGAACGTTACTGGTATATGTGAAACATTGTCGTGTGAATGCTGTGGGAGCGTCTGATCCAACACTGGCATCGAATGCCTCTTCTGCCCTTATCGACTGCGGACTAGATCTGCGGTCGTGTAGTTTGGTATCAATGCACCGGATGAGTTGTGCATTAGATGCCTCACGTCTATAGTCCTTTATAGGTGCACTCAAGATTGCATCATTGGCCACTCTCGGCAGGCCAACAAGACCCTGTACACGTTGGTGTGTCGACTGCCCTCGGATGCTGAATCGGCTACATTAACCAGTCACCAGGACGTGCTCTCCGTTCGCACGCATCACTCAAACACTGAAGGGAGTTGCAGCGTCTTGCAGCTCCGTGAGACAAATAAACGACTCGCTTGCATCACGGACTGTAGAGTCACTCCACACGAATGATTAAGCATTTCTAGGATTCTCGATTGGACGCGCCTTCTGACACTCGACTGGCATTCGACGAGCGTTCGAAGAACGATAGCTTGTGGTGAAGTCGACTCATAATGGTCGTGCTTTCTTGCAGCGCAGAGTGGTGAAAACGTCGAAGCCTCTTCAACGGCACGTGTGGGCGCCAGCTGCCCCACCACAGCCCCACATCAGATGGTGAATCCAGGACGTTATGATTGGATGCGGGACATCGTCCTTAATGCACAGAAAGGGGGGAGAGCGCACTCCGGCGCCCCGCGGTGGAGGGCGCGAGTAGATTATTCGAGTGGTGTGATCAACTATGGAGACTGAGTTTTGCACCACCCAGATATTATCTCAGGCAAACACACTCGTGTGACTGACGCGGTTTGAGTCGGCCATTTATGTCTCACAGGGCCGTTTGCTTTCGTTCGTGTGGAAGACAGTGCCCCGCTCAGTCAGGCTTGCACTGCTGTAGACTGTCGGTCGACACGACGACGACTTTGTCTCATGGGGTCCGATGCAGTGTTCTTCGCACAGCCGCTGGTGAATCTTTGTGAGCGACTCCGCCTCTCGTGGGGAGGAACACAACGAGCCTCCGCGAGAAATATGTGCCCAGCCCCACACACGAATGCTGCTGCTTCTGTACACTGTTATCCTTCTGCACAGGAGAACACGACGTCTCGAAATCGCTGCAAGCAAGCGGCTTCAGCGCTCGTCCATTCACATAGGTCGCAACTGGGAGGAAGGTCACATGCAAAACGGAGTAAGAGTATCAGAATTCGCGGTTTGCCGGTTTCGGGTGCTTTCGTAGCTCGGGTATCTATCTCGGTGACACTTCCTAGTGCAAGCAGACGAAGTGAATGACAACGGCTTTGAATACCGCCGGTAAGCGACGTCAGCGCGAAGGAGGTACATGGCGAGTTCGAGGGGTCTGCGCCCGCCGCTACAGATGTCACTCGTGTATACGTCTTGTCTACCGCAGTGATACGCAACAGGCCGATGTGAGGGCATTCGGGTATGACCAGGTTGCACACATGTGCTACGCCGTTTGGTTCTATTCTTCTCTGCTGAAATGCAGGCGTATAGAAGGAACACCTGGAGAGGCATTATGGGAAATCGATGTAAGAAATTCCGGTACCCCTCTGAGCGGCACACAAAAACAGAATAGAAACTGTGCACTATCGTAGTCCACGTTATTTAGTGAACCGCAGAACTGGACTGCAGACGCTTGGACGCGTATTTGTTCTCCATCTAGCCGACCGCATGAGTGAGCTGTTAGTAGAATTTCTGTGGTGTGGTGAAAGGGAAGAACAATGCAGTCGAATGTGGGCACCAGTGTAAATCTGTGAAATACCGAGCCCTGCTCGTGCATACAGGGTGCCGGGCAAGGGGCTGATTCAAGCCGGAGAAGCGGTGAGAGACACTTGGGATGTTTACCGCTCCTCAGGAGTGCAGGCTGCAAACAGGCTACACCTGCTTCTGGACACATATATTTATTGTTGTGCCTCTGGTGGAATATTTCTTAAGAGGTACTCGCGGCCTTTTAATCTCCAGTGGTTTAATGAAGAACCACGGAGGGCTCACTAATGTCTTTGTTTGTGCTGTTCAATTGGTTATCGTGTTTGCTGACGGTTTTCTACCTTCCTGGGTTTCGGATGTAACCACTGCTGTTTCATATCTTGCCTAGAATCCGTACAGTTATTGTTCGTGTCTTGCAAGTCCATTAGATATCCGTTCTGTAACAGTGCTCGCACTACCGACGGAGGCTTAACAGCGGTTGCAGAGCTCCAAGGGGAGCGAGAAGCGGAAATTAACGATGGCTTTGCTTTGGCAGAGGATGTCCGCATTGCTGAGCCGCACACCGTCCATAGTGTCCACAGACAGGCACACTGTCCAAAGAACGCCGCAGTGAACACAGACCCACGATGCCCTGCTGCTTACTGTTTGTGACCTTCTGATACGGACCAATTTTCACAGCTACAATAGTGTCCTAGTAGACGTCTTCCGTAGGGATCGCCGTTGTTGTCCTGGAAGAGCACTAACGTCGATATACAGCTGTCTATAGGTGAACTAAGGGGTTCAGTGTGGCATTCTTCCCCTTTTCAGCAGGAGGTGAGGACGCAGCGTAACAACCGGATCGACGCACGAGACTAACACTGTTCGTCCTATGTGAGGAGATACACATAAAGATCTACAAGTTAAATGCATAGTTAGCCCTCTATGGTTGTGTCTATAACCTAACTAGCTTATAGCTGCTTCAATGTATATTCGTGCGCTCCAGGACCGAAATTCCGGATGTGGTACGCGTACCGGTTCCCGAGGAGAACCCGAGGCCTCCTACAGGTCGCCTTTTTACTCCAGGTGCGTAGTGACACCCAGCTTAACAGATGACAAATGCACTGCGCCGGCAACACAGAGATTGGTAAGACGGTACTTTAGTATACTGACATGGAGAGAACCCACATTTTTCACGAGAGCCATGGTCTTTTCTGGCGTCGAAGTCTTATACAAGCAACAGTATAGCCGACGTAGCCGTGCATTCGTGTGTACCACTCGAGTGAAGCCACTAGAGGTGGCTCAAATTCGTATATTTTGTAGTCCCGGTCAGGGGATGTGCTGTTGGCAGTGATGTGAAAGGCAGCGCCTTGCCCTCAAGCCGGAGTTTGCAGACAGGTGTAAACATACAGATTTCACGAGACGCAGAGAGCTGGAGTACACGAGGCGACGACACGTTGCCGCTTCAGTAGTCCGCGTCCCCAGCTTTGATGGCCGACTGGGTGGCAAGATCAAATGGGTACGCTGACAGGGCGGTGTTGCGCGTATTTGGAGAGATCCACGATATAATATACAGGACGGGCAGAAGTTGCTGCCTTTTGCAGGGCCGACGTGAAGCTGTAAAGCTGTTGCTACGGTCGCTAGGCGTGTAACGCGACTTCACTTGAGAACCAGCGCTGGGGGCAACGTCTTTTGAGCTGTTTTCCTTTTCTGGGACGCAACGTTACGAACTGTGACGGTCTGAAGAGTGCCGGGTAATGGCGGGGTCATTCCAATTGGGCTGCGCCTAAAAAGCTCACCCTATACCATCGCTCCAGAGACTGAACAGTGACAGGAGCGTTGATGTGTTGACGACCTCCGTCCCTTCAATTGCGCACAATCCCTTCTTGACAAGAGTATTTTGAAAACGCGTACCTTCTTGTCACGTCCTGCAAAGCCGACTTGCTCTACAAAGCCCTGCGGATGACGATGACATGTGGGGCTTTATATCGTCACAGATTTCAGGGCAATGAGGCACAAAGCCGCGTGCCGGCGGCAACAAACCCGTTTCGTTAGATAGGCGATGGGCAGCGTGTTGCATTTCTCGGCTTTACGTGGACCTACACCGGTGTTGACGGTATGCTGTTAATGCGGAATCTTAAATGGCGGAGTCGACAAACACTTGGCGCCTTTGCCGAAAAGGCGCGACTCGACAGAGAGGTCGTGCACTAGAAATGGATGCCACTAAAGAGCAGCTCCGCTGACGACGCGAGCTTCAGTGCAGGTCTTCGAGAGAAGGAGATCCCTTCTAAGCATGGCGATTTCCTGCCTCCGTGCACACTCGTGCACGTTTTTCCGGGCGACTCATGAATACTCGTGGAAGACGAATAGGTTTCGTGTCGCTCTGTATGAAATCGACCTTCACGCAGCCTGACCTCTGTGTTACAGACCGTTAAGAGTGTGCCATCTTTCTCCTCTGTCGCGGATCAAGAAACGGTTGCTACTAGTGAGGTGGAGGTGATTCGAAAGGAGTGGAGAGAGGCGGCTGCCACAGTAAGGGCAACCTGAATCTTTTCACCAGAGAAGCTGGATGGCAGCGATCGGAAGTACCGAAATCACCGACTGCCATTTTTTACAGGAATTAGGTGTGTCCCCACAAATCAGGCGACTGGGAACATATGCAACATGGAGTTGCATTCCGTGCAGAGGGTAGGACCATGATTCTACGTCACGCCGATCAGAAGCACGTCTTTCCAGCCCACTTGCTTCTCGACTTCTAGCATCACAGCTATTTCACTCAGAATATCGATGTCAGCGCAAGGCCGTGGTTCTCGCGACTCGGTGAGGGGACGATGTCACCAATTTGTTTCGGCATAACAGGTGTTGTGGCGGCACTTTCACTTTCGCGCTACCTGCGAGTGGCGTACGAGTACATTCTGCGAACATGTGTCTACGCACGACGCGGTTCGCGAGCGTTTCCTGCGGACACGGAGCCTCTTTGCGCAGGAAGCGGTGAGATGGCGATCATTCGAATGTTCTCATAATGCTCACCTGATGCGGTCTAACATCCTACTCTGAGGTGGCTCTGAATTCCCTGCCATCCTTGGTAGAGGGAAATCTTCCGTGTGGGAAAAGCCTGGATGCGCATGCTCGTTCAGCGAAAGCTGGTACCTGTTTTGTGCTCCACAGAGTGCTGACTAGACTCTGTAACCTTGAATACGATTTTTACGCCCTGAACTCTTTGCACAGAAGATGAACTGAATTTCGGGGTGCATTTTCTGGGCTGCAGGAGGCGCTGGCCCCTGTTGTGCAGAAGCGCGTGCTTGTTTCTCTGTTATGGAGTCGTGGGAAGCTCACTTGGTGCTACGTGGTCATAAGAATTCGTCCGTATTCTATGTTCCTCGTGAGACACTGAAGGCGTCTGCGTTGCCTCACAGTAGCGTTCAACAAGCAAGTGCCATGCCTGAATCGAGTCGTCCGGGGTCGTTCCACGTGAGAGAAGGCAGTGCTCTCGGATTATGTCACGTCGTCTGAGTACGGACGCGTGTTTGTCCTGGCGCATTCCATGAGGTCCAGACTTAAGGGGGCACGTCGAAGGACGGTCGGTGGGCTGCTAATCACCCCTCTGTTCAGTACACCCAGATGGCAATATCGAAGTGTCGTCCCCGGCGTCTTTCCAGCCCACTTGCTTCTCCACTTCTTCCATCACAGCTATTGAACTCAGAATATGGATGTCAGGGCAAGGCCATGGTTCTCGCGACTCGGTGAGGGGACGACGTCACCAATTTGTTTCTCTGACTTTTGTGCACGGTTTTTGCATCGCAGCCGTGCAGTCGACGCTGATGTACACCTGTATCTCGTGCGTCCCACAAGCTCGTACTTGAGTCCTTGAGATCGTCAGTTAAAGGCGCGTGTAGTGTTCGCGGTAGACCTCGTAGGGCTCCGACCAGCTTGAGGCAGGAGTGTCTGTGACATTCTGAATAAATTGACTTTCGGTAGAACACAAAGCAGAGACAGACACGGCCTCATCGTGAAGCCACTGGAATAACTGGAACACTCAATCAAGAGATTGACGGGGTTGAGAGAGCGAAGGAGTACAGTTACAGCGCTTAGATATGCGTGGTTGGAGGTGGGGAGGTAACCTTCACAGGGCCGGCACGTGCTCCCTTCTATATAGCGTCACTGGATAGTGGCAGAGCGCTCTTTGCTGGGGAAGTTGCCTTGTAACAAGAAAAGTAGCTGTTCAGCGGACGGACGAAATGACGCTTCAGAGCCCTTCTGCGGGAGGCAGCGTCATTTGAGATCTTTTCATATTCTGAGGCAAGCTCGAGCTCTAGCAGGCGCCTTCTTGAACTCTGTGTGCTGGTGGTGGACCGCACACGGATTCCCACTTGCTAATACGACCTCTAGAGACCGTACAGCAACACCATTGCAGATGTGCTAGCCATCTCCGTCTCTTATGTTGCGCTCATTCCCGCGTTCCTGGGTACCTTCAGATCTGCGCGCCCTAAGGCCCGGCTGTCGAACCGCACAGCTGCGTAAAAAGCCTGCGGTGACGGGTACGTGCGATTCACTGTGTCGTCACAGCTCTCAGGGCAATGGGGCTGAAGGCCCATGGCCTGTTACTACAGGAGATTTGATTCGCTAGGCAGGTGATCGCGTGGGTTGGCGGGGCTGGGAGTGTTTCGGATCCCGCACAGTATCGGGTGGGTCAATGTGGAGGACTAATGTTGTCGATACGCTGTTGATGTGTGAACTGGACTGTTTGCAGATGCTTCGCCCTTTTCCCGGAAAGGCGCAACCCTCAATTCAATGGAACGGCCGTACAGAAGAGATGGCCTTCGTAGGAGAGCCACTCCGCGGGCGATTCGAGCTTCAGCGCTGGGCGCTGGTAGAAGGTGTCATGTATGCATGGAATTCCTTTTCCCTCCATTCAAATTGCGTGCGACGCCTCTCTGAGACAAGTCATGATGTAGACACTAGAGGCGAGAAGCTTCTGTGCAGCTTTGTCTACAACCTACCTGCGCGTGGCCCGGCTTCTGCCCTGTGGACAGCTACAAATTTGTCCCCTTTCTTTGCTCGTGAACCCGGAACGTACAAGTGTGTCCCCTTTCTTTGCTCGTGAAGCCGGACCGGCAGGTAGC
Source organism: Nothura maculosa (assembly GCA_032353885.1). Classification (NCBI taxonomy): domain Eukaryota; kingdom Metazoa; phylum Chordata; class Aves; order Tinamiformes; family Tinamidae; genus Nothura; species Nothura maculosa. The sequence continues at coordinate 16,407 of JAUBOD010013432.1, read as the reverse complement.
GCTTGACTCGCACGTTGTTCGGCAGAACTGCCGAGAAGACGCCTGTATTCTCAGGGCGTCTTGAATCTTTACACAGAAGACGGAGGATGGAGCTGTACGTGTGTGCCTGAACAGTGGACACAACTCTTGGGCTCCCTCGTTGGTCGGGTCAGTGGAAACACGCTTACAGCGCTCTTCCCTGTACACATTTCTTTTCAAGGGTATGAAATGCGTGCCCTCGTTTTTCCGTGCAGCCACAGCGGAGTGGCATGATTGACACGGAGCTTGCCCGGGAGCACTGGATGGCAATGGCAGGTATTCAGAGGTCGCCTTGGATGTTTTAGGCAAACCAAGAATAAGCCGCGTACTCATGTGCACACGACAGGACACTTCTGTCGTTTGTTCTTATCATTTACCTTGATACAGGAGCTGTCACCTGGAGCAAGAGGGAGCCCGCAGGTAGTTCCTCCACGCGTGGACTGCGAGGAGGTTTACGCGACTCGTCTCCTGCGTTGCTCAAAGCAGGAGGTCAAATGCTGTACCGCGCATGTGCAGCTGAATAACCCGTCATCACTGGTAAGGGAGGGGTTTCTGTCTGAAGGGTTCGACAGCATCTGGTCCTTCAGCGAAGTCTGGTGTGTCTTCTACCTGTCAGTGATTGCCTTCTACTGCCTTTGACCATTACTAGGATTGCAGTGCTCCGACATTCTAGCACCACAGGTCATCTTCTTTTCGGGTTGCATTCGGCGGCTGCATCAATAGCCGCTGTCTGTGGCTGTACGGCGTCCCGTGCACCGGGCTGCACTGTGCAGTCCTGAGACCCTCACTCGATGCTACGTAGTGACCAGGATTCGTACGTATTCTGTGTTCTCCCCTTCAGCACCAAAGTGTTGGGCACAGCCCAACAGTTACATTCGACACACGACGACGTCGTGTCTCAATCGTGTAGTCGTAGGCTGCTCCACACGAGTGAATGGGCGTTCCACAAACTGTCGCCTCCAACCTCGTACTGACGTGCCTGTGACCGCCAGAAACGAAGGTGATCCAACCTGCATTACAAGGCAACAAGGGACATTCACACTGTCGATCTCTTTCCCGATTAATTGCGCCCAGATGACAAAGTCCAAGCCGTCTCAAGGCCAGATATCTGGATCAGCCGGTTAGCGGCCCCCGGATAACTTACAGTAAATGCAGTGCATCGTGTTTAGATTTTAGCGTCCATTCTCGCTACGCGGCTGAGAGGGTACTACAGAATAATGTCGTCGCGAGCACGAATATCACCAATATATTTGTACGGGATCTACCACCTTCTTCGGTGTGCCCGTCCTGTACCAACGACAGTGTGGCCGATGCAGGCGTGCAAGTGCAGTTTGTACCTTCCATCGCGTGAAGCCACTACAAGTTGCTCGCATTCGTGTTTTTCGGAGCGTTGATTACAGTTGCATATGTTGGTGGCGGTGAAAGGAGGGCAGCGCATCGTTCTGATGCCGGAGTCCGCAGACAGGAAAGAACATACGGGCTTTCTGGCATTATGGAGCTGATGCGCACACGGCCAACACAGAATGCCACACGAATAGTTTGAGTCCTCAGGGCGTAGAATCGGCCTGGCGGCGGGAGCAAACAAAGTGAAGAGGCATGGCGGTGCACTAGGTGTTTGGAGGGTAGGCACAGAGAGTCTAAAGAGCAGGGATGTGTTTGCATGTTTTACGGGGCCGTTGTACAGCAGTAGAGCGGTTGTAGAGGGCGCAGTGACGATGATTAGAAAGGAGTTTTGAGTGGACGACACTGGCCTCTATACTGCTCCTGCGTGCCACAACCTCAGTTGGAGTGTTTTTGCCTCTAGAGCCAACGCAGGATTTCAGCACTTCCTCGTCTGGCACCTGCTTGCGGACAACGGTACAAATCCCCAGGAGTGAGACGCTAGACGGGGATTTGCGTGCGGCGGAAGGGTTGCGCAGATTTCTAGACTCGTCAGTGCCCAATGCGGGCCGATATGGAGAGAAGATCTTTGCGCCCCGCTGTCAAGGCGAAAAGTAGGAGGCCAGCCTTGACGCGTTCCCGTTTTTCGGCACCCTCAATATAACGGAGCTTCTGCGGTAGAGACTGCCCTTCGCGGCCGAGACATTAGGCTGAGGATAGGAGCTCCAGTGCCAACTGCTGTTCAAAGGAGTGTTTATACGTGGGTGAGAGTTCCTTCTCTCCGTGAACTTCTGTGCAAGATTCGTCGGAGCGGTACATGCCGTAGACACACAAGACAAATATTTGGAGTGGTGTTTTGGCTACAGGCCACTTGCGCACGACAGGTCTTCTGAGTAGTGGAAGGTTACAAACACGTCGCCGTGAGGGCCGCAACGCGTGTTATTAAGTGGGGGGAGGTTATTTGGAAAACGTCTCAAGAAGCCGCTGGAGTTCTAGGACATTTTGCGTGTTGTTGGCAAAGCAAGAGGACGGGGACATGCTGATGTGTCTACGTAGAGGGCAGAAGATGTGTTGTGCCCTCCTGACTTGCTCGTGCCAGTAGAGAATCACTTAAAAATGTACTGCGTGCGGCAGTTGCCACGCACGAGGCAGCTCGCAAGCACTTCCTGCTGGCATCGACTTTCTCTACGCAGGCTAGGATGAGACGGTCTCCAAAGACCTAGTCTCTTTGACGCTCCATCAGTTCGATCAAACGACCTACTATGCACTTGTGGCTGGATCAAATGCCACCATTGGTACAGGAGAGCCATCCCTAGAGGGAGGGCATGGTTGCCTCCGGCCTTTTGTCGAGACCTGTGCCTCCACCTGCTGGCGGCGAAGGATTGTTGCCGAGACACTCTAGCTTTTATGTCAAGTGGTCTCACATGGTTTTCCTTCGAGGTGGGCCACAGAGTAGCATAAATAGACGCCAGCTGGAACTGTATGGGGACGCCCTAATGCTACGAGTCGTCGTGAGTTGTTCGTCCACAGGGGTTCTCCTGTCACAAGGATTCTCTCGTGCTTTACGCCTCCATCAAAACCCAAAGGTGGTACGCACTGGCTGAGTTTGAAAAAAAAGCGTGGCGTCTGTGTTGCGCCGTCCATTTCCCTTAATAAGAGAGGAGGCGCCGTCCTCGCATTCTGACCTGCGAACATCGTATGGACATGCCTTTATCCTGGCACCTGCCACGAGATGCGTCCGACATTAGATGACCGCTTGTACGACGGCAACTGACAACGAAGAAGTCCCGTGCTGTGTGTCGGTCATCTTTTCAGTGCATCCGCATGATCACGCCGAAGCCCCGTCAACAGCACGTGTCCGCCTCACCCGCCTCACGGCTCCCAGCGTGAAAGAGGGTGAGTGCGAACGCCATCATCCGTTTTTGGCTCTCCTTCTGGCTACGCAGTACCGGGTGAGAGCGGTCGTCAACACCATGGTGTCGAGAGGGCCAACACACACCTGCAGGATTGCTACGGTATTATTACGTCTGGAAATCGTGTTCCAACTTGAGTCTGACCCACGCAAGCGTGCAGCTGTAGTTCGTGTGTTCCGCTGAAGTGAAGCCACTGAAGAGGGCTCCCGTTCGAGTTTCTTGCGAGCGCTTGTGAGACCCGAAACTTCCGGTGGTGTCGGAATGGAACAGAGAACTTTGCTTGAGCAGGGGATATGTGCAGCGTTCTTAATAGGCAGATTCCTTGCAGAACTCGGACTTGGTGCACAGGAAGGCACAACAGCAAGCCCATGGAATATAGGGAGACAACAGTTTTGGTAATCGGCGGCTGGATCACCAGTGTCCGCCACTGGATTGAGCGACCAGGGGTATTTCGAGCTATAATCCGCCTGTGAGGCAATGCAACGGTTCAAGTGCCCGACTGTGTCTCGCGTGGCAATGGCGGTGCGCACCATGTAAGGCTTCGCCTAAGCGACTGTTCGTCGACAAAGACTCCGGAGGCTGCACAACAATACGTATTCATGTGCGTAGGCACTACTTGCAAACTCTTCCTGAATCTACGCAATCAGCTGTCACTATTTGTGAAAATGGGCTGTTACACGAAACTCTGTGGGGGGATCCCGGCACCTGCGCGGCATCGTATCCTCACGGCTACCAGGGAGGAGAGACACACACACGTGTATCGGCTGCTACAGGACTCCTATCCTGATACACAAACATCGCGTGTAATGGGCGGCACGAGCAGTGCGTTAGCCTCGGCATTCTTACGTGGGCGCACATATCGAGGCAGGACGTTGCACCTATGTTATTTCTGAATACTAAAGGTGCACGGTGAAAGGTATTCAGCACTGTAGAGGAAAAAGTCTAAAGGCACCGCGAAAGAGAGCTCGTGCACCAGAGGCCCCCTTCACGACAGGGCAACGCTGCTGACAGTCCTAGCCTCGGCACTCGCCTTTGGTTAAGGGAGGCTCCCTTCACACACAGAAATTTCCTCGCTCCCTCTTTGAGCACATTTGTGCAGGACGTCCCTGAAGCAATATATGATATACTAAACGCGCAAAGAATCAAAAACCACCTGGGCGCTGCCCACCTCTTGAGCTGTAGATGGTTTCTAGTCTGTCACCATCACTTTCCTCGTGCACGTTACTAGAAAATCCGGAAATTGCCGAAAGAGGTGGAGGAGAGCCGCCGATATTGTATAATCGCCTCCGACGTTTACATCAGAGGAGCTGTATAGGGGGGTGGTGTTGTGCGTGTGCAGATGACAAAACAGTGCTCGAGGGATCTTTGTTGTCCCTTGCTTGTGTTAGTGGAGAATCGCGTACAGAGATGTTATATCTGCATATTCGTGCGGAGAAGACGGTTTGCAAGCACATCCTACAGGCAGGAAATTTGTTGACGCAGGCGGGGGTGCCGCTGCTCAAAGCAGCGCACTCTTCTGTTGCTCAGTTGACATCGTGAAACGGTGTATCCAACAGATGACCGTGAACCACTCGGCATCACTGGCATGCGGGAGGTATCTTTGTATGAATGGTGTGGATACGTCTAGTCGGTCGCTGGGACCCGAGGCCTGTATAACCTATCAGCGACGACTGATCTAACAAGCAATCGTCTACTTTGCTTTCAGAGGTCTGGCTGCATCCCGCCTCAAGTGCTCTAACCTCCGCGCTTCCTGTGAGAAGCACACGACCGCTGCATCGGTAGTGGATGGCGGCGGGCGTGCAGGAACCTGTACAATTTGCTGCGTTAGATGTCATCGCATACTCTCCCGGGTATGTTACCTTACCAAAGGAATTCTCTCGTATTCTGTGTCCTTACCCGGACATAAAAGATGTCTGTACTGGTCGGCAGGTAGTAGCGCAGGGAAACGACCTCCTCTGCAGTGCTTGGTGGATGCACAAAAACCGCCACAGCTTCTTCGTGTTGTTCTCTGCCAGCCTTGAATTGACGAGCCATAGTTTCGAAAGAAAATGGCTGGCAACAAAGGCGACTCCTGGTATTCGACGTTCCTCCCTTCATTGCACCGAGGCGACAACGTCGGAGTCTCCTCAACGTTACCGGTCAGTGCCACCATTCACGGCTTTTAGCGCAGCAGACGTATAATACAGGGAATCATCGACTGTGGAGCCGTCGTCCCTCACACGCAGAGACAAGTAAGACCGTGGTCGCGCCCCATGCCATTGAGGGACTCATATTGTTTCTTCGAGTAGTGTGCTCCACTTAGGTCTTGGTTTTGCACCACTTGCACGTCCGCTGGCACAAGCGGGCTTATGCGAGTGACGTGATTTCTGCCCATCATTTACACCCCACAGCATCATCCTTACTATTCATTCTGAAAACAGGGGCACCCTTAATCTTGCATGTTCTGCTGCACACGGCCGTTCGACACGCCCGCGGTGCTGCCCTGTGAGTTAGGACGCACAGACTTTTGTCTGGACATGTGTGCCCATTGCTGCCCCTCTGATGGAAACAGTGCGATTGTCTAGTCCACTGTATGTTAGCAAACAAAATAAGAATGCCCCACATGATCGCTGGTTGTCCTGTGGAGCCGAGTAAAGGGTTTGCTGACAGTCTGTAGTCTGGGCAGGTTGAAAACTATTGGCCACCCTGCCGTCTGCTGACCAAAATCCGAGCACAGGCGTTTGCTTATTGGTTGAATTACGTGGAGTCGGCTTCACGGTGGCCTATGTCCACGACAGGGGGCGGCGTAGGGTTAAGGAGGGTGGTGTTGCCTTGGCGCGTGCTCTCCTCATTGCGGAGCGTCACTCTTTCTAAAGTACACTGCAGTGAGCACAATCCTATGATGCAGTGCTGGCATATCTTTGAGATGTTCCGACCGATGACAGTCTTCAAAGCTGCAATCCTTATTGTCCTGCAGTGGAGGTCTCCCGCAGAGGCACCCGTTCTTGTCCTGCTAGACGCCTACCTAGAGACAAAGGTATCGACAGCCGAGCTGAAGAGGCAGCAGTACACTTTGCGCAGTCTTGCCCATCGTAATAAAACGTCTGAAAGCAGCAAAATGGCGTCTGGTGCCTTTATGGGAATGTCTCACAGCACTCGCAGCTCTTCAGCAGCCATGGTTCAAATGACAGAAAACCGCCAGAAGTGTTGTGCTGCGTAACAGCACGTGAAGTGTTGTCACGCTTCGGTGAAACAGGGGCGCTGTGACGTCTGAACCATCTGTGTGATGCAATAAACACAATGGAACGGACTTGGCAGGGCAAGAAGGGACAGATCTAGTGAGCTGACGGAATAGTGCTTGACGAATTGCGTATGAGAGCTTGAGGAGTCTCAGGCGTTTAACGGGACACACGCAACCCTGCAGAGTTCTGCACGAGCGCCCGCGTACTGTGACGAAATTAGGCCTTGCGGCTGTATGTAGCAGACAGAACGTGACCGAGTTCTCTACATTCACGCTGTTTGTCTAGCGCCTACAGCGGCTTCGCCGACACGGATGTGGTGCTTCTGTGTGAGTCTGTCATCTGCATTGACCTGCAATGCAGCGCCTCCTGCTCTCAGCTTCTGGCCAATAGTGGGAACAGGACACACCCTGTTGCCTGCACAGTGTCGCCCTAGGTGTGATGGAGGACAAGAGAGGATGCTGCCCTGTAAGGAGGAAGCTGATATACCGCAGATGTCTCTGTCGCGACCACATCCTACTGCTAGTGCTCAGATGTATCAGATCCCTTGTTTTAAGTAAATATTCTTTTACGGACGAGCAATGCAAATAGTTGCCTGAAGGAAGAAGACAGGGCCTTAGACCTTTCTCGCTTTTGATATCGCATACCTGTAACAAACTCTCCGCAGCTCCAGGGCCTCGAAGTGGGCCTATCCGGGTGCCAGTAGCCCGTATTTTCCTTGGATCACTACATGCGGTGCTGCAAGAAAAAGCGAGCGCCTACACGGCGCATATGCCTATCAAGATGGCAAGCATATTTCTCATGCGTAAGGCGTCCTTTTTCTAGTTTGCAGTTCAGGAATGTAGATGAGGAAGCTTTTGTGTGCCCTCACGAGGTGCACGTTTCTTGTGCAACCAGCTTTGTCCCACGCTGTCATTTGCTCAATGTACACTAGGCGAAAATAGTGGACGAAATAACAGCTATACGCACACGTTTTCGTTCCCCTCCGTAGCAGGCAGCCTGCTGTTCAGTCAGAGGTGACAACGGTGCGATGGTGTGCCGCGTCAGAACGCCTTTGCTTCTCCGTCCTGGTATTCAAAGCGCCAGTAATCCCTGGACTGGCGGAGACAGCCCAGCGTGAAGCGCATTTAGAGCACGTGGACCTGGGGCTGGCAACAGCAAGGTTGTCGAGAACAGAAGATTAAAGGCGGTTCTAGAATATCTCTTGGAGAAATCGTGGGTACTTTGTCGCTCGGGATTGGCGCTCAGGTGGTACAGACTAGTTTAGGTCTTCCTTCGGTTTGCCTGCAACAACGGACAGGCTGGAGACGAAGCAGCCAAACACGTCGCGGGGTGAAGGCATTATTTTGCCTTCATAGCCCTTGGCTATGTTTCCTTGGTACAAAACTCTCCTTTGTGAAGCACCCGTCATGGGGAAGTCTACACGCAAGGGAGCGAACGGAGCACAGAGCCACTGGGACAGGCTACGTAATTTGTTGCCCCAGAGACTCCGGTGTGGAACGAGGCATGTGTAGAAGCTTCTGTCTGCTCTGCGAGACTTCGATATGTTAGGCTTATCAAGATACGGCACGAGCTCGAGAGTCCTCAATATTTTGGCGGGTCGTCGATTTGAAGGCCGATTACGTCGAGAAGAATAGAGAGGGTGGCATGAGCAGACAACACCAGCACGTTCACATCTTCTGAAGGTTATCTGAAGACGGACGAGCTGCTCAGCGCTACGACGCTTGATGCCGAATCAGAGAACGTGATGTGTAGGAAGAAGCTCCGCAGGCGGTTGAGCTCCTAATGTGCGTGAACAAGAGCGACGAAACGTAGAGGGGTAGTCGGCCACGGCATTTGAGAGACCACCGTGTTAACACTCGCCGTGTTTGGGAGCGTGGCAGTTTGAAAGAGGCGTGCTGTTTGTAACGCGAACAGCGGAGACGCGGACCCGCTTTCGGTTGGTGTGGTCTCCAAACAATTTCAGAAGGCGCATGGTGATCAGGTGTGGGAGGCTGATTGCACGCGACATCTGGAGCCGCACAGCTGGACAGAACACGCGGATGGTCATTTGTTTCAGCGTCCACCTGACGCTGAAGAAAAAAGTTAGCGGCAGCTAGGCACAGACCCTCTGTTCTGTTTCAACAACCGTCGTTACAAAGCGGAGAAGCGTCGTGCATGACATTCGGCGTTGTTCTGTGAAGGGCAATCAGAGACAGACCGCCCCCAAGTGCTCGACACCTTTGACTTCAGAATCCTTCGTGCGTTCGCAGGGACAACATCTTCAGTTGCTACAGCGTGAGTGACTCGGAATAATACACGCTTGGCTGCTGTCCGCCAAAGTTGATTTCTCGTTGAATGCTAATCGTTGTATACTGAATGCTCGATGTGGTTTTTGAGCGCTCATGTACGCGCCACGAAATCAGATGTTGGCGGTGAGCGATAGTGGGAAAGACGGTCTTGGAAATGATGGAATTTGAGGGGTTGTCCTACGAAGTGAGAGCTAGAGAGAATCTTGCAAATGATGTCAACTGTCCTCAGGAAACATATTTTTTTGGAACAATACGGGAGGAACATGAGAGGTGTCAGATGCAAAGTAACGAATATGTAGGAGTACCCGGTCAGGGGTGAACACGCTAGGGGCATTGGAGGGTGTTGACTTATTTCTCAAGCAAAAAGGGTGCAACCCCTACTGCTCCTGCACTTAAGCAGGAGAAGCGGCCTCGTATATTTTTGCGGTGAATGTTTCAGCGTCTCACAGAGGACTTGTCTAATAGAGAACGCGTGCATACTAGGAGACGTTTTTGTAGGTGACACGAGGTGCAGTAGGTCTCATTGAAAGAAGAAGTACTATGCAGAGGAGAGTGAGCATTCGTGCCGGATCTCCCCAACGCGAGTGAAGTGCAGCGTTATCTGCGACTCGCCTGCGCGAGTCCCCTCCCCCCCCCCTGCCCCCTCAGGGAGGGCGGCCTGCCACCAGTGAGACAGTCATATACCGCTCAACATCGAAATGATGACACGGGCAGCAGCTGGGACACGAGGAGGAGGATCTTCCACCGCAGCTGTCTAAAAAGCAGCAGAGGAGCTGTCATCGTCCATGCTTTTCCGAGTCACGCTGAAATCAGGTGGTCTGAAATTACATTCCAAGTATAGAGACTCCAGCAGCCCACATGATCTTCCTGTAGAGACGTATTATGCATCTGGATGAATATGCGAAGGTCAACGCAAACAACGAGTTTGCTGCGAGAGCAAATGCTACATTCGTTCGAAGTCTACCAACCACTCATCAACCGCTAAAGAGCGGAGAACACACTATGTGCATGGGTGGGTGCGTCCGTCGTCCGCTGAGATTTGGTCACTCTTGGGCTACTCCCCGTAGAGGGCTACATGCTCGGCGTCACGACTACCGCGCGTGAGAACGTGTCTTCTACATGGGTAATAGTTCGGTTCTGACCTTTCTGGAGTAGAGAGACTCAACGGCGCGCCGAAAAGGACACTGGCTGCGTGGACGTTCGTGTTGGAAGTGGGCAGAGACACGGGAATGTTTCAAATGGTTCGAAACATTTTCCAGGCTAAAAATACACCCGGGTCCTTTTTACCACGCAGGAGTTCGACCATCTCCCCGAACTAGTCCATTCGGCGCGAGGCGGGGGTCGTGGTTCGAAGGTAGACGTAGGACGCAAAATATAGGGCACGTATGTCGGTGTGTGCAGCGAGTGGCGGTGTACCATTGCGCTGGGGGCGGCGACACTGCGCTGGTGGCTCACTACCTCTTCGGTCACGGAGAGCCCCTAACGATCAACGTAGCTCTGCAATAACTAGGGACAGCAACACAGACATTTGGAGTGTGAGTGCCTCCGGCGTTGTTCTCAGCACTCTGGTATCTTCACTTGCCCAGAATGTCCGCAGGCACAACGGCGTGTCTCTGTCGTGTTCCATTGCCGTTGGGGTCCGTGACAGGTTCTATTTCTGCAGCTAGCAACACTTACGTCCACGTAGACGAAGCTCTGGACTGCAATGCAGAGTCAGAGTCACGGGGGTTCAACACCAAGTCTGTCCTAACACGGTCGAGGCAGCCTTCCCGATACGTCGTCTTTCGTCGCCCGATCTGCTTTTTTATTGTCTCCCGGCTCACGGATGAATATGCCTTTTCAACTTCATGCGCTTTAAAGAAGACTGTTTCCCCCTAAAAACGGCTCGGATTCAATGTCCACGTGCACTTCCCCTATCCTACGAGGCGCATGCTTCTGACTACCGTAAACTGATTGTGCACTAACAACGGCCTGAGTTGTTATCCATGTGCAGACACACCTACACGAGGAGTAGAAGAGCAGTAAAAGAACAGTCGTCCGTCGCTCTTGAGGCCATATAGAGACAAGTAAGTGTCGCTGCTTGCTGGCAAAATAGGGTGTAGTCTGTTAACGGGAAGTGGGCTGGTTAGAAGGAGGGACGGCCGTATAGAGACAAGTATGTGTGAGGAGACGACGTCAAAATAGAGTGTAGTCTGTAAACGGGAAGTGGGCTGGTAAGAAGGAGGGACGGGGGAAGACTGTCGTTTCAGTGTGTTCGGAGCGTTGCTGGCTGCGGGCAGCTGAGAAGGCTGCATGAATTGCTCGTGACACACGAAGTGGCGAGTCGGTGCCTGCTGGTCGGAAGGCATCCAGCTCTGCAATGAGGCACTGACTTTTGGAGTTCGTGGTGCAGAAAGACTGACTCTGTTCCGCCGTGTGTGTGTGGTTTTTCCTCTGTATCCTCTTTTCGAAGCAAGACTGTAGCTCTCGACGGCGAGCTGAGACTGCTTTGAACACCTACTGTGGAGTTGTTGTGCCTTCGTGAAACGAAAACGTTGGCTTCGACGGTGATACCTTTCCAGGGTTCTCTAACGCTGGCTAGCTACCGGGCGGTAAACGCCACGCGCTTTGCAAACCGCGGGGCGACTCTCACGGGTACTTGGGCATAAAAGGCAGCGCGCCCTTCTTGTGCATTTCCTCTGCACGGTCGGTTCAGACGCACACGAACATGTTTTTCTCTCTCTGAGTCGACAAGTGCAGTTCGTCGCAGGCGCCAACGACTATGACGTCTCTGCCGCTCTTGCCCGGCTACTGTGCATCACGGATGCGCAGAGAGAAGTAGGGGTCTGCCGGGGACTGCATAGGACCAAAATGTTCGGAATGAATTTCCGAGCGACGGGCTTCTATGCAGCAGAATTTGGAGTCAGTTTCAAATTGTTACAACAAGTTCGTGCGTGTTTTAGTCTCCTGCCGTTCTCGGTTTGCGAGAGTATCCCCTCAATAAGCAAATTCGGGTGAAAGGACAGGCGATGCACTGTCCTGTCGCCGAACCCCACAAAATTAAGCGGACGTCCTTTAGTGTGTCACTAAAGAATCAACTGCAGAATCGGCGCCGAAGGCGGGAGGCAGTCGGGCGATGAACCAGCTTCGCACTCCTTAGCCGTTCGTCCGACGTGCGCTGACGAACACATGGCCGATACCCTCCTTCATGCTTCATCGAGTCGGACTGCTCGGCGACGCTTATGGACTTCGTCGATCATGGGGGATGTTCTTCACAGTGGTCAGCGGAACGCATCGGTTTCCTCTAAAAAATATTCGCTCTGCGTCACGCTCGTGTAGTCCCCTTGCAGCGCTGCGTCCAGGACCGCATCAGTCGAGCGCAAAAAACGTGCGAGCTTCTGGCACTTCGGCCAACATTGGAGGAAACGTGGAAGCAGCCACGGTGTTCACACTGCAGCATTGGACTCAGTCCATGGCTTATCGAGAGACGTAGCGACACCTCTCGTGCTACACTGTCTCTCCTCAGAAGTTCCGCTCCCGCCTGTCGACGGCAGTGCCTGACGGAGAAGCAACTCCTTGTGCAGCACCTTTGTGGCGAAGCGTGCAAAACAAGTATGACTGCGAATAACCCAAAACGTGCACTCCAATGGCATGAAGTCACCACAAGCGGTTCGCATTTGGGTACATGCGAGTACCAGTCAGAGGAGCTCGTGCGGCAGGTGGTGATATAGGCGAAATCACATTGTCTCAGTCCAGGGTGCATGGAAATGTATAAATCGAATGATTTTCAGTGAGACGGGAAGCTGTCCCTGATGGCACACTAACACAAATACTCCGGGATTGCTGGACCCCGTAATGCCTATTCTCGAGTGGATAAATCTGTGGGTGCTGGGGGACAGGGTGGCAGAGAGCTGCTGCAAGCTGAGAGATATCTTCTCCTGCGGCACACGGTGACGCGGCGGTGTAGAGAATGTGAACGAAAATGCGGAGACCCGGGATGCGTCTTCGTGTCTCACATGGTCAACACACAGTTGAGGGCGGGTGACCACTACTCACGCGATTTGGCACCAAGACGCCCTCTCCTGCACGAAGCGGCAGGCAACGCAAATGATCCTCTGCGTGTATACCTTGTGTGCAACCTCCATCGAGTAGGTGTGAGCACGAACGTCTCTACGTTAACAAAGCTTCGAAGGTTGTGGAACACGAAGCTGTTAGGTGCTCACCGTATCTGGTCCTTGCCCTACAGGCGTTCGCTTATTCCAGAGGATCCGCAACCCTGCGCATCTGACCATACCCCTCGAGTGAATAGAACTGCTGCAAGGCAGACACGTTCTTGTGCGCGACAATTAGCTGTAGCCTTCCGGGTCTCCTTGTGGAGATGCGCAAAGCCGAGCGTCGCCTGATAGAGGAAACATGATTTGCTCGATGGGCGACCGCACGCGCTGAAAATGTATTCAGCGTTTCTGATTCCTGATTGCTTGTTATATGCTGACGGCTTGTCGAGATGCAGGGTCTACCGTGTTGCAACAGAAAAAACCCGAGGACCCACGGTGGCAAAGGTTTCGTTTTCTTTCTGAAAGGGCTGACAATCAAACTCCGTAGAGAGCCTGCGCACTGGAGACAATTTTCACAATAGAGCCGAGTGGCTGACGATTCCATCTTCAGCGCTGAACCCCGGTGCGGAGACGTGCTCTGCACCCATGGGAATCTCCTGCTTCCGTGCATTCCCGTGCAAAGTCTGCACTACATGATACAAGACACAGGCGCAAGACAGACAGAAGGGCAACGTTTATAAATGTCGTTTTGTCTACAGTCCGGTCCCCCACTGACCAGATTCTGAGACGAAGGCACTGAGGAGTATGTCGCATTCGTTTCCTCCGTGGGGCCGGGACGGCGTGTTATTAGTAAGGTGGAGGCATGTACAACGGAGAGAAGCCGAGTACCTCGTACTCAAGAGATATCTCGAATGTTTTCACAAAACCAGAAGGATGGGAATGGACTGAGGTTTATCTGCTGGGGATAGACATGTGCCCATCTCTTCTGATTCTTGACAGCGGAAGGAGAGTCGTGGACAAAATATACCACATGTATGTGGTTGTAAGCAGGACACAATATTTCTACGGTTTCCCTGCTGCCATGGTGTTTTTCTACGCAGGCGCAGGTAAGGGTGTGCTCAATCCATTTGCTGCTTCGGAAGTTCAGTTGACGTCATAAGACAGAGCACTCACCGAGTAAAACCGAACAACTGGACATCGCTGGTATACCTAAAATGTCGCCGTGTAAATGTTGCGGGTGCATGTGACCCATTGATGAGATCGGATTCCTCTCCTGCGCCTTATCGGCTGCTGACTAAATCTGCGATCGTCTAGTTTACTATCAATGCACTTGATGCGTTGTGCACTAGATGCCCTCAGTTCTATGCTCTCTTCGAGATGCACTCGAAGGTTGCATCAAAGGCCACTCTAGGCAGTCCAACAAGACCTGTACATGCTGACGCTTTGCCTGTCATTGGACGCTGAATCGACTGCGCTAACCAGTCACCAGGACGTGTTCTCCGTTCGCACGCAAACAATCAAACGCTGAAGGGACTTGCACAGTCTTGCAGCTCCGTTAGACAAACAAACGACTCGTCTGCATCACGGACTGTAGACTCGCTCCACACGAATGATCAAGCATTTCTAGGATTCTCGGTTGGACGCACCTTCTGACACTCGACTGGCATTCGAAGACCGATAGCTTGTGGCGGAGTCGACTCGTAACGTCGGTCGTGCCTTCTTGCAGCGCAGAGTGGTGAAAACGTCGAAGCCTCTTCAGCGGCACGTGTGGGCGCCAGCTGCCCCACCACAGCCCCACATCAGGTGGTGAATCCAGGACGTTATGATTGGATGCGGGACATCGTCCTTGATACACAAGCAGCGGTGAGAGCGCACTCCGGCGCCCCGCGGTGCAGGGGCGCGAGTAGATTATTCGAGTGGTGCGGTCAACTAAGGATACTGAGTTTTGCACCACCCTGAGATTATCTTGGGCAACCACACTCGTGTGACTGACGCGGTTTGAGCCAGCCATTTATGTCTCACAGCGCCCTTTGCTTTCGTTCGTGCGGAAGACAATGCCACGCTCAGTCCGGCTTGCACTGCTGTAGGCTGTCGGTCGACACGACGGCGGCTTTGTCTTGTGGGGTCCGATGCAGTGTTCTTCGTACAGCCGCTGGTGAATCTTTAGGTGAGCGACTCCGCGCCTCGCCGAAGCAACACGAAAAAGGGCAACCGTCATTGCACTGTTCAACTACTTTTCAGAAGAACTGCTCCCCTCAAGAAGTGTGGAAACTACTGGAAGACCGCCGCATTCAGGGCATGTCCAACTGTATTGGCCGATACTGGTAACAGTGTCAGCTGCTCGAAGTACAACTTCAGGTAGATCTACGGCTCTGTTGTCTAGCTCGCTGACACATTCTGTGTGCACACACAGCCACCGGTGTTACTCGTGTCTCCATCGTGTCTGGAGCTGCGACCCTTGACACGACGGTGTGGGGACATTTGTGCATGGTCAGGTGAAACACATGAAGCAGTCTGTTTGGACACCCAGGTAGCTCTCAACAGACGCAGATATCAAAACCGCGGCTACAGTTCTGACCGAGTAAAGGCAACTGAGAATGTTGATACTCGACATTTTTGAGTAAGCCACACAGCTGAGCATGAGATCACTGGATGTATATGTGTACTCCGTGTAGCCGACCCGTCTGTCGGGCTGCTACTGGGACTTGCGTTCGCGTGCCCCGCTGCCAACGGGGCAAAGGTGTAGATCATTTGTGGGCACCAGTTCAAAGCTGCGTGGCGCAGAGCCCTCTTGGGGCATTCGTCGTGCCGGGTGAGTGGTTCGTTTAAAACGATGAGGCGGCAACAGAGACTTGAGATGTTTGGAACTCCTCAGGATTGCACGGTGCAACCAAGGTCTTCTGGACATGTGTATTCTGTATCGTCTTTTCGGTGGACTGTTGCTTAAGACGTCGCGGTTGTCTAGTCTCCCAAGAGTTTACCGAAAAAGTGCGAAAGGCTTCGCGAAACCTACGTCTGTGCTCTGGAACCTGTTACAGTGTTTGCTGCCAGCTCCGCAGTGTTGCCGTCTTAAAAACGCACGCCCTTCGCATATCCTCCTTGCGTAGTATCCGCGCAGCGACGTCTGCGTAACGCACGCCTTTGGGATATGGATCACTCGTTTGTATGATGAAGGGGCGGCGCGACGGTAGTTGCGTTGCCCGAGTGGGAAAGGCGTGCCCTTAATGAGAGTGGCATGCTCTGGTAAATGACCTCTGCACTGTGGCGCGGTACCCTGTCACAGTGCGTTTCGGTGAAAGCAGTCCTATTACGCGCTGCTGCTAAATGTGTGAGACCTTTTAGACCAGAACAATATTCGCAGCTGCGACAGTAATCGTGTAGTTGGCGACGCCCACCCTAGACACGCAGGTGCGCACAGCTGAGCTTACGAGCCTGCAGTACACTTTGTGTGTTCCGTCCTTTTTCAGGAGGAGGTAAAGAAGCAGCGCCATGACTCGACTCTGGCACGAGACTCGCACTGTTTATCCTATTGAGAGAAACGTGTTAGTTTACA
>JAUBOD010008012.1:0-24438 GCA_032353885.1 Nothura maculosa | reverse complement strand
GGCATTCGCAGATCCACGGTCACAGACGGCGGTGGTCACTGTTGAACAGTAGTAGGAAGGAGAAGCAAGACACAGAGAAGATAGCTAAAGAGGATGTTTCAGGGACGATACGGCAGGGATGAGTGGCGTAGTGTCTAACCAGCCGTGAGCTCTCCATGCTATGCCACGTCGCCGCGCCGCGAGAATGGAGCCGGGAATTTTTCTGACGAAATGAAAATGAAGTAGGGACTAATTGGGTTGAATCTTGCAGGTGCAGTTGTAGTCTGTTGTGCAGCGCAGCAGTATATGCGTGTCGCTGGTTATTCGACGGTAGTGTATAGTAATGTGAATCGTCTCTGAGAAATGACAGTGTGCTGTTCTGGATGGGTAAACAGGTGTGATGCACGTTTTTTGGTGACCGCTTCAGCGCCTGAGCTTGGCGGAGACAGTGTAGTGTGGAAGGATAGAGATTCAAGCTCTGTAGTCGCAGTGCTACGCCGTCGGATACGGGCAAACGGCTATGGATTGGCGTCTGGGGAGGAGGGCGCCAGGCTACTACGGAAGAGTTGGAAGCAAGGGAGGCTACGCACGAGTTTATCGAAAGGATAGTGAAGGTCCCAGTGGCGGCCGCTGAATGGATTCCATTTATTTTTTAGGAAATATCTCTGCGTAAATCGTTTTTTTAGGATGCAGGAAGGAGACATACTGCGGGTGAAGCCGTTATCGACAGAGGAAACTCATATGTCGGCTGCGAATATCAGGTCCTCGAATATATACTACAACGTGTTCTCCAGAATACCTAATTCGCGGAGCGGGAGCGTAGTCTCGATTCGAGGGTGGACACTGTTGCAGCTCTTTCAGAGTCGTAGGTGTATGTGAGCGTCGTACGTGCAAGCACTCCTACATCGTTGGTAAATTGGGACTTTAGTATAAATCATGTTGGTAATGCTATTCTGTCTAATGTAAAAGCGTACCTTGGTTGAGCATCATTAAGGTGACTTGTGTTAGTGTCGCCAGTTTGACGCTGAACATGGCTGCGCAATGGAAATGTACTTGCAGAATCGGAATGCACTGTGAGATTACGCGAGGTGTACATTGACTTCGTACTCACGGATCTGTGATTCGCAGAGTGAAGGCAACTAGTGGGACGACGTGGAGGCTCAACGGCTGGAAGACGACCTGATGGAGTCGTGTAGAATCGTCATTGTCTGTGGCATTCACATGAGGGTGGAGGACAGTGGTGTGTCTCGACCCCGGTTACACTGTTGCGTGCGTCGTTAACCTGTTTAGAAGTGTTGTGAGTAACGTATATGGGGGGAGGGTCCTCTAAAAGAGGAGGAGAGGAGACTCGACCAATTTGAGGTTGTCGTGTGACATCGAACCCGGACCTCCACATTCACAGAGTAGGCTAGGCGGTAAATGTCATCTTGTACGAAATCGAGCGCGGTCCTGCAAGTCAAGGGGGGCGCACAGCACGGGAAGCAGCCACTGTGTGCGTCGGATGTTGGAGAGCAGGGGGTGTTCACCAACTTCTTTTGGAGGCTGAACGTGGTACTATCGCAATACCCCAGGCGTCTTGCAAGAAGTGATTTTTCACATCCTACAAGGGAACATTTTCTGCCTCATCACTTTGCCAGTATCTGCAGGCAGTCGGTCGCCCCTTCGCGAGAGGGTGAATCAATTCATTAAAAGGATGCAAAGGCAGAAGGAACGTGAAGAAAACAACGATACCAGCAGAACACAAGCGATATTCTTGTAGTCAGCCCTGGACATGAGTAATCCAGGTGGAGAGTGCTGCAAGAGTATCGCCCATTGGGAAGCGGGGCATAGCAGGCGTTGTTCCAGGTGGCGTCTATCTGTCGAAGAACGCTGGAAGCGACGAAGCCGATCCATACGCAGGTATGGGAAGTGCGCGGCGATGCGATTCCGCGTCAAGGAGGAGAGGCTGCGCTGACGCAGAAGACGAGGAAGATGAATTGTTCAAACGCTCTAGTTGATTCTATCTGGGTGGGCCTTTCAAGAAAATATGTCTGTAGGAAATGCCTCGTGTGAGCTGTGTGGGGGGAATCTTGGCGCCTTGAACATCGTAACCTTGACAGTTCCATAATGGAGGACGGGCGTACTAGATGGTTCAAAAAATGTTTCCTGAGTTGCGGCTGCGAAATAGCAGAGATGCAGGATGGAGTTTTGCGCCAAGGAATGACCTGCACATGGACGATCACGTCCCTCAGGCGGGGGTGAGTAGCAAAGGAGATGTTGTACCGTACATCAGGGCAATGTTTAGGAGAGCAAATGATGCTGTGCAAACCTGGATACACCCCGGGGAATCCGCTCCATAGTGAGGAGCGAATTGATACGCAGGTGGGTTGATGACTTTTGAACGAGGCGTTTGGTCCCTGGAGGCGCAGCGGGTGACGCAGGCCTGCTTTTCATCCAGCTGCAAGAATTGCTCTTCTTCGCGGGTACGTTCGGTCAGGAAGGACGTGGTCGCCGAGAACAAATGAACATGCGCTCGAACTCAAGGGGGGTGTGGTGTGGTGTGCAGCGGCGCAAAACATAATCACAATCGTAGCAGCACTTTGCATACCAGAGAGACGCGCGTTGTGTAGTGCGATTCTACAATGGTCTGACGTACTTGAGTGTCG
The DNA here is from genome assembly GCA_032353885.1 of Nothura maculosa. Lineage (NCBI taxonomy): Eukaryota > Metazoa > Chordata > Aves > Tinamiformes > Tinamidae > Nothura > Nothura maculosa. Next base: position 21,814 of record JAUBOD010008012.1, on the reverse strand, counting down.
GGTCGCAGAGCTAGGCATCCAAGGAATGTGGTGCAGTGGGTGACCATCTGCAGATGTGGAGCAGTGCGTTGTTCGCTGCCTGTTCAGGAAGAGTGCTGCGTTTTGTGGAGAGCCAGGGAGTAGCATGTGGACAAGCGGTTGCACTATCGCAAGGAGGTACGTCACCAGAATGCGGTTGCTTTATGAAAACCACTGGAAGGTAGTCGAACGCATGATAGTGTGTGTCACTCGTTGAAGGGCTGGCTGTTCGTGGTTGCAACGCAGAACAGCTTGTAGGAAGGTGCGGAGGGGTTGAGAGGAAAACGATGGCGCTACGGTGACTGGTTCTCGCGAATACATCAGCTAGTGAGAAGAGTGACGCTTTTGTTTGGGCGCCTGTAATGCGGCACAACGTTCCCGGGGAGGAGCGCCTGGGGAGAGCTTGCAGCCATGAGCGAACCCAGGGGTACACCTATGAGTGCCGGAGAAAGCTTGCATTCCGATGTGTGCGGAGGGGCGGAGGCTTTAGCGATGGAGACAATTACTGAACGAGGGTTCGTAGTGGATCACGTTGTGTCGGCGTGGATGTGCTTCAATGCGTCATCTGAGCAGGAAGCGCTCTGTCTCCGTCCTGCGGGAGAGATGTTCTAGGCATGTAACCCTGCCTGCAGTTTGTCTGAATTCAGCTAATGCGGACTAGCGCATTACGATGTTTAGGCAATGGCTGACTTCGGGCAGACAGAAGCACGTTTTTCGGCGCTACTCTCGACGCATGTGTGGGTGCCGGAGAAGGCCTCCGTGTTCGTTGCGTCTGCCAGGCGTTGGTGAGCGCTGCAGGAGCTGCTTAGACATTGAAGGTACGCGAGGCGGACACCACGGCTGCAACTACAGATTCGCCGTGTTCCTACTGTAGCCACTTTTTGAGATACGTGCGAGGTTGTGTGAATATCTCATAGACGGCAGAATTATTTATGAATACAAGGACGTGTAAGGGCATTGAGCGGTGGATGATGAAATGGTGTAGAACTGGGAGAAGACTGACAGTGCCAGGGGGAACTGATACGGTGTCTGCCGTTTGAGCTCCCTGCTTGTACAGAGCGAAGGAGAATGGCATTGAGCTTTGGGTGATGTCCTACTCGACGAAGAAGACGCGAACGCCGTTTGTCTTGGCTTTGTTGGGTCCTACATCAGTTTTAAAGTGGGCCGATGCGGTTCTTCCTGGACGCAGTCGGTGTGTTCCGAATTCTGCGGCCCGGGACCAGCTGGAATCTGGGTTGGAAAAGCTACACCCGGGTGATTCGCACTTGCGCGCGGTGGGGAGTAGTGAGAAATGGCTGCAAGAAGAGGTCTTAGGTCGAAGAGTATTCTGCGCTAAAGTAATTATGTTATACACGTATATTCCAGGTGTTCACATTGCAAAGTACATCGCTGAGGGCGAAACGATATTGGTGCTTGCGAAAGGCAAACGTAGCTGTTCGTTCTGTCAGATAAAGAAAGACTGGATGTACAGGAGTCCCCACGTTGTAAAGTAGTAGCGGAACCATATATAAGGCAACGCCAAAAAAGACAGGTTTCCAAAATGCGTCGCCTGTTGTCGGAACCGTTGGCCAGCTACTATAACAGGCAGCGAGATATGATACTCAACCGTAGTGGACCTGAACGGCAGAGTGTGGTTTCCAGGGCTAGATTTTACCATAGACAGCAGAAGGAGCTTGAAGATTCTCAGCTATTCCTCAGCCAGGCTACGCGGTGAGTGAGTAAAGCCTGCTGTTTTCTCAAGAGAACTCGCGTGCGCGAGTAGGAGAGGCAGTACAGAGGGAGGACACGGACTGTTACAGAAGGTCGGACGGGGAACCGTGTACGAATTGATACCCCGAGGTGGTGGTTTATCTCATGCGAAGCTCTTTGTGTTAACGTATTGATACCCCGAGGAGGTGGCCCATAGAGAGTTCTCATTACGCGGGTCCTAGAGGCGTCAGAATTACGACCAGGATCCACAAACAATACAGACTCGGCGTTTCTGGGGGTCATTGTCCGGCGACAAGGACAACGACGTCATTAGAGGAACGTGTTAAGCGCATGGCGGCCACAGACGTCGTACCGGGCTGAAGCCGCTGTGATAAAAATCTTCGACACGCCCATATGAAGGTAGCACCTGATATGTATACCGGCGGGTACTTCAAGGTGAGCGAGGGCTGAGCAGGGACTCAAGCGAATTGCTTCTACGGCCTAGACGGTAGTGTGCATTCTGCAAGTGGGACTGCTCCTACCGAGAGAGGCAGTCACTTGTCTCGTACAGCGTATTTGATATCGCGTGTCGCAAAACATTACATGGATGCGACGTGGAAGCGAGGGCGCACAACACGATACAAACTCGCAGCCATCAAGTGCAGACTGGTAGTTGGCGTTGAAGGCACTGCACCAGTGAACACTTTTTCGTACGCTACTGTGGACCCGCCTCTCACTGAGAATAATGCGTGCACGGGGTGCAGAGCAAGACGGCAGAAAAGAAAGCGGAGACTCTGTCGCCGCTAGAACTACATAGGTCTTTTGATTCAGCAAGTGAGAATTCCAGAAGTGTTCCCTAGACAGAGACGCTATCGGTAGAGGAGGCTGTTCTCTGCGCAATGGGACCAACCTATTGAATTCTTCTCTTTCGACGAGTGCGGCATGAGGTACTCCGACTCTGTAAAGGGCAGCGAGAGTTTAGTCAGCCAGGCGAAGAATGAGAGGGAAGAGTCCTGACTGCTCATTCGTGGTGCCGGCGAAGAATGCCTGAATACGAACTGCTTGTGGGATCTTCCTATACTGGATTATGACTGGCTGCATCGGCTGTATCCTAGGTTATGAAGGTGCAACGTGTCGGCCGTCTCCTGGCCGTGTCTCAGTCTTCCTTTCACCGCGTATCTACGTGAGCGCGAATATGGACGGACAGTAGGGATACGCTGGTCTGCATCCTTTGCGCTAGTACCCGTCGGAAGCACCCGTGTACGCTGAAATAATGGCTGGCGAACAGGGTCACAGTTAGGATATAGCCGTTCTTGGGTGCTTTGCTGCACAGCTAGAGGTTCGTGCTGTGGGACAGACCCAACGGCTGGAAGTACGCAGGAGGACCGCAACACGCTGACTCCAACGCTGGCTAATGACGGATGTCGTGGGACAAGTGTCATTCTGTTATTTGGCTGACGAAGCATACACGAAGATATTACCGACAGGTGACACTAGTGCGGAGAGCAGGATGGCGGAAGGACGATATGTGACAATGAGGAAAGGTGAGCACGCTGCTGTCGGATATGTCGTGCATCTGAAATTTGCATCGTGTGTGGAGGTGGGGATCGGTGGCGGCACATTGCAGTCGTTTAGATAGAACGAAATGAATCTAGCTGGCGCAGAAAACTTGAAGGACAAGTTGCGTTGCCGTCGTTGTCTCCTGAGCGAGATTTGAAGACGGCAACGTCGTTGCGTCCTGCCTGAAGTCAGCCAAGGATGGCCTGCTGGCATGTATAGATCGAAAGTAAATTTGTGATTCGAATGCAGCGTGAGAATGTGTGACTCGTAAACCGGGGAGAACATACTCCGAAGGACCTGAAATAGGTCGTCTGTCGGTAATGGGAGACGTCATGACAGAGAGTAGGCTATGCCGTCACGCCTGCGTTGTGTGCGTGCGTTTTCGTCGTTACACAAAGTGGATCAAATATGTGAGAGCAAACGGATTCTGAAATATTCGACACTAGACGTCGTTTTTTCCGGGTAAAGAACGAGTGGTTGCAAGGGGCTGACCATATGTGAGAGTAGAGCGATAGTGCCTGGGGAAGGCGCTTGATGTCGCTCCAGTACGCGAGTTGGAGGCTGCAAGCCACAAATATTGACCACTCAGTATCTCCTATCTATTCTCGTGACAAGAGAACCTTCCGGACCTATGCTACAAAGGGGGGCGTACGTTAATTCAGAGCCTCCAGGGAAAAAGGGGCGCGATATCCAGGGGTCTATCCGGATAGCTAGTAGACGCGACCACATAACGTTCTGCCGTGCACGGAAACCGTAATATCGAGTGCGGCCGGCGAAACGGAGACGGTGGACCTGATGGAGGGGCCTGATAGAATGATTTGATACTGAAGAAGCAGGGGTACGCAGAGGGGGTGCTGAGGTTACTCGCTCGCCGGCGTCGAGAGGCACATCGCAACGTTATGTGAAACCTCAGCCGTGTTGACGTCCTTCTCAATATAGTCTGGCATCGTCTGTGAGAAAATGCGGGCGTCAGCAGAGACCAGCAGACCCTCCAGCTGCATGTTGCAGTTGGTTGGAGCCGTGTCTATTGTAGTACCAAGAACATCACGAGTTGACAGGCGACAAGTTGATTGCAGTGCGCTGGCAGACGTACAAGAGCAGAAAACGGAGGAGAACGGACGCAAATCGGTAGGCAAGGAACGTTAATGAGACGCTCCGCAGTGTACAGATGTGTTCTATGAAATCCGTATCCAGCCCGTTTCTTCTGTTTGAGAGGGTGCCGTGGTGGTGAAAGGTCACGATGGCAAGGAAGTACGTGTGCACCGTAGCCGGAAGTCTACTTGAAAATTAGTGCCCGGACTGTATACGTCAGTGGATCCTGGTTGGTAACGCAGGTGGTTGTGGTCATAGAGGTCGTATAGGAAAGGACGGAAAATGTGTCACCTAGTCTGTTCCTCGGTGAGCAGCTCACTGACTGAGCCAGACTGGAACACACTGATTTGTGAAGTGGAGGCGTGGGCGGGCCATTCTCTGTGGTATAACACCGCCGGTGACACGTGAGCCAGTCAAGTATATGCATGTGCGTGACGTGGCCGAACGAGAGTTCGATGGTGTAGGAGGCGTTGATGGATTGAAGCCACAAAGGGAACTGGGGAGTCAACCTGAAGAAGTAATTCGGCTTGTGTGTATTCAGTAGAAGCTTTCTGTTTCGAGGATGTACTGTGCATGGTAAGTGGGAGAAGACGTGTGCGCTCTTGTAGTTGCACCTAGACGTGAACGGCAAAAGCGATGCATGATGTTCAAACCAAGGGCTACCGCCCACTTGCCTACAGGGACAGGGTCCACCTACGCTCGTGTGCTCGTGGCGGACTCCGCGTGAGGGCCGTAACATTGCAGCTTTCATCGCTCAGGATGCGGTGAGTCTTGCACTGCCTGTGAGGCTGCTGAGCAAACTCGACACCGTAGGGAAGAACGGCTGCGCGCTTTGGAGTGCGGACGGAGTAGAAGACATCTGTTGTCAGTCTAGCTACCTGCACAATATCGGGACAGTTTTTCGTTGTCGTAGCTGTGGCCGACCAGTGTTATTTTCGGCATATGTGGATGAAGCAACACGGCGGTGGACCCTGAAATGGCAGTGTTGACTCCTCGTCGTATCTCTGCCATATTTCTGGGTTGGAGTGGATGGAGGTGGTAGTCGCTCTTTGGAAATGAGAGAGCTACTACTAGGAAGTAAGCCATGATGTGGAACCAATGGTGCATATGTTTCTAGCGGACACTATACATGATATACCAGGTACACGACTGTAGAATGATAGCGAGATGCAAGGTTTAACATCACCAGTTGTTCAGTTGTAAATCAAATCGGTGACCAGCAGTCAATTCACGCTGTTACATCGCGGTGTAGGTGCGCGCACCTAGGGTCAGAAAACAGCTCACTCCTCGGGAGCCTCTGTGCACTGCACAATCGAGAACCTGTCTCTGCGCTCGGTAGACTCAGGAGAAATGAGTCATAGCGGCCAACAGATAGATTTGAGCTCCATGCGGCGACTCGCAACTTTTAACGCAAAGCGGACACCAACCTTTTCAGACGCCTTGAAGGCTGGAGGTCTTCCTGCGCAGCAAGTGCAGGTGATAGGAGATAGAGTCAGTCGTCTTTGTTTGGAGAAGCCGGCACGGTAGCCGCCACCACAGCACACATAAAGGGAACAACGAGAAGATGCTTCTTCTTGACACCAGTACAGTCGCATAGGACGAGATGATGACAAGGTGAAGAGAATATTCACTGTTGGCATTTCGAAGTGTCGGGGATATATCAACTCGAGGGTAGGAAAAATGGATACTACTCGCTTTTGGGTTGACGCACGATCGAACATTGACGAGGTCGCGAAAGAATAGGGAAGCTTGCCAGACGATCACTAGTGTCGTCGTACAGACGGGCCGCACTATAAATTAGACCCAGCCCTCCGTTGGGAAAGAGGTGAGCGCAGATGGGTTCATTCGTGCTCTATCCTGGAGAGCTGACATAAGCTGAGAACCCGCGTCTCTTTCAGATTGCTACACTGAGGGGATCTGGACCGCATAAGCAGTAAGGATTTTAACGGATCGCCGTGCCGAACGTTGTATAGGGAGGCACAGGTGGTGCGAGCCGTCCTGCATCGGAGCGAGACATTAACGAAATGGGGGGTTGCGATTGCGATACGGTGTGTCCCCTGCACGATGCAGCTTTTCACGTGCTTCAGCGAAGCACTGTGTGTCACTCCGCTTCGCCATTGTGTCCTTTCAGCTGGGAGCCAGGTTGCGAACACGCGAAACATGTCATTGGAGGAGAGCACAGACGAAAGGAGTGTGTACGCGGGCGGCTCGACCCGAGATGCAAGAGCTGTTCTCGACGTAAACATGAATAATTCAGCTGGTGAGGGCGGCACGAGTGAAGTCCACTGGACAGGGAGAGATTGGAGGCGTTGTTCCCGGCGGTGTTTATCTGAGGAAGAACATTCGAAGGGGGGGGCGGGGCCGTACGCAAGGAGGATATATAAGTCAGCGACACTGCGTTTCCCTATGAAGGAAGGGAGGCTGCGGTGACGCAGGCAACGGGGAAGAAGATGGGTTCAGAAGCTCTGGTTGCCTCTACCTGGGTGTGCACTTCAAGAGGAGTTCTGTCTAGGGGATGTCATGTGTGGGCTGGATGGGGGGAATCTCGGCGCGTTGAACCCCGTTCCCATGATATTCAGGTAATGGGGACAGTGCATGCTAGATGGTGTAACGGCGTCTCCGGCGTGTCTGCTCTGGACTGCCTGTGATGCAGGATGCACTTGCGTCTAAAGGAAAAATCTCCTCGTGGGCGATTGCGGCCCTTAGGCGTGGGTGAGTTACGAAGAAGAAATTGTAACGTTTCATCATGCGACGAAACCTCAGGGTCATGTTCAAGAGTGTAGATAGAGCTGAATAAACCTGGGAGCATGTCGGGGTATACACTTCATCGTAAGGAGCGGACTGATATGCAGGTGGGTCGAACAGTTTTGAATGAGACATTTTGTCGGTTTTCAGAGGCACCAAGGGCGGCGCATGCGTGCCTTTTCTCCCAGGTGTACGAGTTGCACTTTTGCTGCCGGTGCCTGAGTTCGCGGAGGACGAAGGTGGTCCAGAACACCTGCAGTTGAGCCTGAACTCAACCGGGGTGTGGCGCGCGGTGGCTGGAGCAACAGTTACAATTGTAGCATAAGTTGTAACCGCGTAGTGTGTAGTGCAGTCTTAAACCGAGTTGGCGTACGTGACTTGTCGAATAACAGAACTAGGCACGCAACGAAGATGATGCAGTGGGTGGGCCATCTGCAAATGTGGGAGTTCTCTCTAGATGGAAGGATATTTCTTTACTTCCTCTTCAGGAGCATTGCTGCGTCTTGTGGAGAGCCAGCGTCATGCAAACAAGCACGAATGTGGACTGTCGGAAGAGGGTACGTCAAGAGAATGCGGCTGCTCTCTGAAACTCATTGAGAGGTATTGAACGCATGATAGTTTGTGTCACTCGTTGAAGGGCTGGTTGTCCGTACGCAGTAATGCGGAAGAGGTGTAATAGGAAAGCGCGCACGGGGTGAAATGGATGTGCTGACGCTGCCGTGACTGATCCTGGCTAATACCTCAGCTAGTGAGAATAGTGGTGGCTTTCTTTGCGTACCTAGAAAGCTATACAGCGTTCTCGGGAGTAACACCTTGGGTGAACGTGCGACCATGAGCGAACCCACTGGTAATCTAACGAGTGAAGGCAATATTCTGCATTCCGGTCATGAAAAAAAAGGCACAGGCTTCAGTGACGGGGAAAACTACCGAGAAACGGTTCTTAGTAGATGGCGTTTTGTCGGGGGGGGTGTGCATGAATAGGACATATGTGTACAAATCGCTCTCTCTCCGTCCTGCGTGTAACGCTGCCCAGGATCTGTCTGAATTCAGTTAATGCAGATGTGCGTATACCACCGTTTAGGAAGCGTCTGAAATTTTTGGCGCTGCGAATGCTGGACGGGTGAGTGCCGGAGCACACCTCCACGTCGTTGGGTCTGCCAGGCTTCGATAAGGCTGCGACGTCGAATGTTGAAACACCTGAAACGATGCCATCCGGCGCGCATCTTTTTTTTCTGCTTGGGAAAGGGACTTTCACTGTTGTGAGTCGACATGTCAAAGTGTCAGACGCCGGAGTCATCCAGTGATCTGGAAGTGCTTCAAAAGTAGTTACTCGTTCTTTTTTGCACGGCACGCATGGAGTCCTTTGTGAGTGTGTGTGGCTGAAAGGGGCAACGATTAAAACTTGTCTCTCCTCCTTGATACCCCCTGAGCTAATTTGAGGGAAAGAACTGTCTTGTGGGTGACCAACGTTTGTTCAATGTTTTTGTCGTCCTGTTTGGAAGATCCTAAATTCGGCTGATGGAAGAGCTGTTTTGGGGGCGACGCGGCGCAAACAGTGTAGAACAGCTGTCTTATGCGTCGGAAACCATCTGTCATTGCGGGACACGAGTAATGATAGGGATGACGCCACCTGGCTGTGAAAGTGCTGATGTAAATGTTTGCTGCCGTCACTATACCGAGCGGACCATCCTGCTGATCTTGGAAGGATAGTCGACCCTTTCAGAGCAACTGGGCTGTTTGTCTCTTGCCATTTGGCACTGTTGAGAGTGTTCTCCCGCGTGGGCTAGAGAGAGAAGTGTAGATATGCGACGTCGGATCTGAGAGCAACAGCATTGTGGGTGAGGCATAGGTACGAGACACAAGTGGTGACCAGTGAACATAGTGGCCGGTACTATAGCGCCGACGTCGTAGAATGAAACTGCGAAGTCGGGCAGCATGCAGTGATTCAGGACCGTCCTCGCGGACGAGGCACCGTCGCCTTCAGGTGGCTTCCCTGCCACTGCGTAGGAGAGCATTTATGGCTCTCCGTCTGGTGCAAAAGCTGCCGGCCCGGGAAAAGTTACGTCTGCGACACCACAGGAAGGAGCAGGACAGGCACTACGGCGCAGGCAGAAATATCTGCAGTTATAGAGTTGAGATCTTGGTACGTCAGCTGTCTCATCTATCCGAGTCTTTGATTTGTGCATCCGAGTGTGTGAAAACCAATCTTCCGAGTCGTGGACCGCCGTTGTGAAACCGAGGCAGCACAGCTTTACGCTCGAACGCACAAAGCTACATAGACTTGTGACTGGCCAGTGGGTAGGTTGCTGAGAATGTTTTGCACATAAAGCTTAATGCTGAAGAAACGCGCATGATGGCCATTCAGAATGCTACGAAAGCACTCTGGTCAGTGTTACTGCACGTGGCGAGCACTTCAGGAGGTGAGAACAACGAACTTGTCGTTAGCGGAGAACGAATGTAGACGACTGGTGTGGCTCCGCGGCAGAGTTCGCTTGTGAGATATGACGAAGTCTATACTGCGAAGATGTACGATGCGGCGGAGGTGTTAGGGTCGCAGAGGACTAATGGAAGTAGGGCATGCGGATCTCTTGTTGATTCGGAGCAGGTGCGCCTGCCAGGGATGTTTGCGCAGTACATGCTTCGTGCGTGCTCACATGAATGAAATCTTTTATGTGTGGGCCCATATTTGTCCGTGGCCTTTAGTATAAGCGCAGCAAACGATTTGTGTGGCCTGGACGCTTTCGCTGTATTTTTTTGAGCTTTTACTGATCGCGTTCAAATGGTGTATGGACAGGTCAAAGATGTCGTCGCTTGTGGCGAAACAGGAAGTCACGCGGGTAAAACAAACATGCTGGCCGTTCCATGTGAGTTGTGAAGTACAGTCTGTAGCGATACTGCTGGACGGCTGTGCGGAAACCATAGCAGATCTAAACACGTTAAATTGAGAGACTAGTGTCGATGTGTTGAGTTGAAGGAGTGCTGCATTCCGATGATTGACAAAGGTAGACGAATCTGCTGATAGGATGCGGGTCAATGTTTGCGTCTTAGGTCGATATGAAGTGCGTAGCAAGGGACCATTCGTTGCAAACACTCTTCGAAAAGAGAGTCTAAACGTTTCTGGAGGGAAGCGATAATGGGGAAATGAGGTGGCTTTACTTCATTGGCAACTAGACAAGGGTACGAAGGGCTGTATGCTCTTCGTTCTGGTTGCGGCCCCTCATGGATATGTTAGATTGATCTAGGTAAAATCCATTCCCAGTCATGGGCACCGTCAGTTTGGAGTGGCGCGTAAACGTTGCCTGACACACGCGAGACGAGCTGCAGAACAAACGAGACCATCAAAAGCCAGACCAGGCACGTTTAATGCGAGGAATAAACTGTGCTTTACAACAAAGGCTGCAAATGATACACACTTGGAAAATCTGTGGACAGAAGGATATTGAGCCTTCAGGGAATTTAATGCTTGATCTTCCGTGTAGAACCAGATACAGTGGAGAATAATAACCAACTGGGTCCTATCAGAGCACTACAGAACGTTAGGCCGTTTTTCCGCGTAACAGAAGACTGAAAAGTGGATTCGTATCAGTCTAGATTAATGAGTGCAGTACAGACACTCCTGAGACACAGCCAGCCAGCAGAAGTGTAAATCTGGAGCGCGGGCCTGAGTTCTAAAATTTGTTGTAAATGTCACACCATACGGAGCACCACCTTTCCCCAACGTACGCCAGGCCCCTGGAGACGAAAGTGTTCAGTTTTTCGATTTGAGGAAAGACGGCCGAGTCTAGCAGAGGGTGCGAAAAATGAAGGGAAAAGGGTGAATGCCGCCTGGTGAATCGAGAGTGCGCGAGGCCCGAATGTGTTCTCTGGCAGGCGGGTGCGAGGGATCGCCACGGGAGTGCAATATATTGCTTGTAAAGCACAGACTGACGCTGGAGAAACTTTCAGATGAAGAGGGGAGGGGCACCTAAGTGGAAAGCAGGCCGTGAGTGAGGTGGCTGCGCTGAAGTCACCAGCCTGCGCCCTCCGGAATCGGTGCCTGCATCTCGGGACGTACGGTGACGAAGCCGAGGAGGAGACGCACGAAGGAGGGGCACCTTCGTTAGCAATTGTACAGAAGGACAGCACCAACACATGTGTCCCTATTGTACGCGTCCATCGAAGGGGGTGCTACGACGGTTGCTTCACAAGATCCAAGCCATTGGAAAATGAGGTGAGATGTTAGTAAGCAGCTACGTTTGCCTGCCTACGGGAGTTTCCATGTGACGGTGGAGAGTACCGTGCGGCATGACACCTGGAGCGCACCGTCAAGAGATAGTTCCGGGTGGACCGTACTGGAGGTGGGCATGCAGCAAGAGAGATCGAATGATTAACGCCGCATTCACTCTGCGTGGGAAAGAATCCAGCGAGCTTGAACAGCAGGACATTATCCAGTTTGAAACAGAGGAACGTAAACGGTATTGACGGCTTGATGCAGCTGATGAGGCATAGGCGACGTGGGCGCGCCGATGTTACTCTTGAGGGGAGGGGAAGGCAGTGGAAGGAGAAAACCCATGTGTGACGGAGTCGAAGAGTGGATAAATGCCGTCAGAAGTGGGACTCTTCGTATATCTGAACAGGAGAACGGCACCGGAGCATTGTACTGTGAATACTGCAGGAAATGGTGGTTCTTCATGTCAGAAGGTATGCCTGATATGCGGACGGAATGCAAACACTATCATGCAGCCGGCGATTTCGTAGGAGGAGGTGAGCCCTGGAGAAACGAGGTGACGCTGCGGTATCAATTGTGAGATCATGCGTAGAGCATTTATTCTGTTTGACATGCCATTCTTCATTCAATTCATTGTTTCAGGAAATATCAGTCAATCTAGTCTGGACTTGGATATTCGGTATATCCTCCTGCGCAAAGAAAAGGGAAGACAAGGAAAAACCAGGAGGGTCTGGGTCGCACGAAGAACGCGCTCGTCGTACGCATTTCTGAAGCAGCCTCTGCAGAAAGCTGTCACGGAATGCTGATTGAATATCTAGCAGGAGGGGACAAGGTGAACGTGTCCTGTCGTGTCAGCAGGCGCAGCCTCATTGTCGCCGAATCCGTAATGACCACGGGTATTATCCGCCGTTCAGATTTTTTACTTAGGTGTTTGAGACAATCCTTATTCGCAATTTCACCGAGTTTGTTTGCACTGTTCGGCATACACAATCGACGCAATACAGTGAGTGCAAAGGAAACGTACTTACTTTTGTGTCGGAAAGAGGTGCTGCACTGGGACAGAGTCACCTGTGCTGCAGAGTCGGTGACTTGTGCATCTGCTCACGTTTTAGCGGTACATTACGGTACAAGAGAGGCCATACGCAATGGACACAATGCTGTTTGGCAACGTGATGAAGTATGCATCGACGCTCAAGGGAAACTCTACTGAGCAAAAGGCCATCGTCACACAAGTCTAGACTACATGTAGCCGGGATTTGTGCGACACAGTTAGAAAGAAGTACCAATCTGGAAGGGTTCTGCACGCAAACACCCTTCCATACGCCGGACGGGAAGATGGCACCGATTACTTGAACCCTTGTATTGAGCTGCAAAATGTGTTCCATAGTAGTCATCCCAAACGGAACAATATCATTACCAGATGTGTGGTAGGCTATGACAGAATGGGCTACATCGTAATCTGTCGCATGAAAGGACACTGAGTCAAGCGCATCGAAGACTGTGCGGTGATTGAAATTCCAGTTCGATATGTTGCGAAGGAAGAAAAGATTAGGCGTCACCCCGTCTTATAAATAGAGATTCCTAGCAATGGCAGCTAGTGATAGGTAGTCCGAAAAGATGATCTCACGGACGGTCGCGAAGTCCTCTCACGCGCCTTAAACGACGAAGGCTAAATCCCATCGAGCACGCCTGCATGCGCTATTCTTTTAATTCTGAAAGGCCATGAACACACGAATGTCCCACGATTGTTATTAGGGCGGCCACAGATGATTCAGAGTATTCGTAGTGGTACTCTGTCTGAGGGGAAGGGTACCGTGGTAAAGCATCTTGAAGAAACATTTGCCTGTTGTGTGTGTGCTCGTGGACGTGCGGTGCATCATCACGAGTGGGGAAGGAAGAGGATGTTGCGAAATTGACGCGCCTTGTGAGATATCGTCTGTGGTGTACCCCATTTTCGTATGTCCGAAGAAGGGTGTGCAGAGTGCAGTTGACAAGGACTGTGGAGTGCAGGTACAATGGTTGGCAGGAGTGGAGGCGACATATTTTGTGGTCAGTGTCTGTCGCATTGAAAGGATAGTAGAGACCAGTGTTGCATCTTGTGTCCTGCCTCCGGTTGTTAGCCTGTCTACAGGTGCCATCAGTCGTCGTTGAGTGCGGCGTGTAAAAGCGACGACTCACGAGAAAGCAGGGAGGAGGAACTGTGTAATACGGGGCCGCTGTGGGTCGTGGAAGGTACGGATTAAGAACTCAGAGTCGACTACGCCGTAAACGCCATGGTCCACACATTTGTGGGCGTCACGTTGCAAACCACACGAGAAAGCAGATCACAGGAAGCAGCCCACTGCGTTCGTTCAATGTTGGAGAGTAGCCGACGTTCACCGCTCTGATTTCAAGGGTAATTTTTTCGATTTGTAGCGAACAAGGTGAACGCAGGACTACGGACCAAATATATTTTGGGCCCGATACGTCCAGCTGCGCCATGGATGAAGGTCGTTACAGACTTTACTGGTAGTGCTGGGTTGCAAGATTCTGTCCACTTGTGGCGTCTCAGTGAATGCGCGATGCTGTGCCGATGTATGCCAGGGTAGCTAGGGGGTAGAACAAATCATGTTCTGTGATGTGGGCTGTTCTCTGAGAAGCGAGTGGCGGAAGACATTTACAGAGGTGAAGTGTTTTGTACGTGCACTCGGATGTCGCAGAGGCACCGTAAAGTGCAGTGATGTGCGGGAACAGGTCTCTTGCCTCAAAGGATAACAATCCATAAGTGTGCGGAAAGGCCAGAAAGCAGCTAACAGTGCCGTAGGGACGAGCGAGAAAACGTTCCTGCTCCTAAAAGGCGCAGCCTCGTCGTGGAAACCCAAGGAGCTCACATAAGACAAGTAGACGGCTCACAGGGCCATATGGGGACAAACGCGCCGCGGCGACACATGGAGTCGCAGTTACAGAGCCGCACTCGTGGACTAGGGTGCTCTTACTGCTGACTAGAAGCAGGAAGAAGCGTGACGCAAAATAAAGAGATGGACCCCACGGTGGAGAGACGCTGCTGCTTGCGCGAGCGACGCCTCGAACGTGCACCGCGGTGTCGGTGGTGTGCTGTGCTGCATCAGCACGAGAAAGCGACAGAATGTGCGCTGATAGTAGAGTAGCCATGCACTCAATGAAATCCTGCACGTTCAGATGAAATTTTTTGTAAAGCGCGGCAATGTTTGCAGGTCCTCGGCACCTGCATGCGCATGTACAGCGGTGTGGATGGCTCTGAAAAAGTGGGACCCCATTGATTCGAATAGTGGGACTTTTGCGGTGACCGGGTATTCGTGAATGAGCCAGATAGTGAGCTCAGCCAGAATGCCCGCGCGTGGTAGAGAAGAAAGGCACGCTCCGCCGTTGCGGCTGTACACCGGGGAAACGAGGCAATCTCCCTTGGAGTTGCCTCTGGGGAAGGAGACACCAGGCCGTGCTGACAACGTAAGGAGCAAAAGAGGTAATGGGTACATTGTAGGTAAAGCGGATGAAGGTGCCACCTTCTGGAGGGTCGGGCTTGATTGTACTTGAGGGAACATCCCTGCGCAGAGTGCTTTCCTCAGGCTTCAGAAAAGAAGACAGGTGAGCGTGAGAGCTTTTACTAGGAGAGAATTTCATTGTGACGGGCGCGAATAACAGAACCTCGCATATATTCCGCTACATGCTCTTCCGTTGTATGAGTTTCGCTATCTAACACTGTGTCTGGGTGCCGTGGGGAATACTGTTTTGCCTTTTCCGTCTCATAGGCGTCGGCTAGTGCAGCCCACGCGAGGTCAGCGAAGTCGTGTCTGGATTGGATGCGGAGGATGAATCGTGTACGTAGAGTCATTTTCCTCCACGGAGATGGATAGCGTGCTTGCAAATTTGCCAAGTGGCTCCTGTTAGCTCTCTCTCTATTGTTAACATATTCTCGGAGCTGGCATTTGTAGGGTGCAGTCGACGAGATACAGCGAACGTTGATTTAGTGCCGCGCGGGACCAGGACACGTGATGGCATGGTGTCCTGAATGCCTGTCACATGAACGTGCTCCTAGAGAATAGTGTTGTACCTCGCCTGCAGTTGTGTACTTGTACTGTCAACCTGTTTGGAAGAGGCAGCAGTCGTGTCTGAGTAAGGTAGGTGCGGGCAGGGTACCATGAAGACCGAATGAGAGAACTGACATTGGTGGAGTGTCGGGGGTCACCGTAAATGTGGATTCCTTGTACCGTGGGTAGGGTACGTGGGATAGCCGACGCTGTACACGCTGGTACCCCTTGTGGTACAAGGCACAGCTGGGAGTACAGCGTAGGAGGCACGCACTGCGTCCGTCGGATGATCCCAAGCAGGTGGTCTTCACCGGATTTATTAACAGGGTGAAGCGCCTTGATATGATGGCGAGGACGTACAATCAGGACCTTGGTACCAAAGATGTTTTCGAATATATGTGAACATTCATGACCGGGAAGAAGGCTGTTACCAAACTCACCAATAGTTCTCGATTTGCAACAAAACGATGCCTTAGTAGATGCGCGATGCCTCCCAGATGTGTGGCAGGGAAACCAGGGAGGGGGAAATTCATATTCTTCCTTGTAGAAAAAACATGGGGACTGGAAGAGTGAAAGACGTATATAGAGCGGAAGAGCGTAATGGTGTGCTCCGCGGTAACGCACAGTGCAGTGGCGTGCGGAAAAAATTCGGTGCCTCAGAAAACATCAATTCATAGGTCTCCACAAAGGCAAGAAAAGTGGAGCGCCAGCGGTGTGTGGGCTAGAAGATGTACCTGCCTCTGACAAGAGAATTCTCTACAAGGAACGCGAAGGCTCTCATGAAGAAAAAGCAGAGGAAGTTGGAAACTCGCTGCTGGTATGATTTGAGACGATGTGTCTGTTGTCGGGAGTCGTGCAACTGCGCCCGTGATGCGGCGATCCGGGGCCAAATTAAGTGTTGCTTATTTGAAGCAGGACGAAGGAGAAAGACGCAAAACGAGAAAACAGATACAATGGCGTAGAGCCGACGGGGCATGGAGCAGTGTTGCGCTGGCCTCGAGGGGATTGTCTGTGTTGTCGCTGTACGAGGAAGCAGCGAAGAGCCATCGTAGCGCTAATGAAATCGGGATGCATTCCGTATCACGTATCACTTGCGTTAGTGGCTGTTGTGCTAGGCGGCAGTTTGCGCGAGTAACCGAAGGCTCTTTTCAAGTGTAAGGTAATGCGGGACAGCTCTAAAGAACGAGGCCACTCAGGTCGGCAGGGTTGTGCTTCTGAAGCGTCCGCGTCTGTGTGACTGATTCAGCGAGTGAGACCAGCGTATGCCCACTGTGCTAAGAAAGTGCCAAATGTAGATTTGCTTTTCAAGGCGGGACAGGGCGGTGACTGCGCGTGTTTTAGCCATATGGTTTGCTTGCGAAGAAGGAGGCAGCACGCGGCTGCGACTTCGCAGAGCGCAGGGAAGTTATGGCGAGGTTGTATCAAAGGGGAAGGAAAGGACCAGTGTCTGGGAAGACTCAGTGTGGTTGTGGTTGAGGGTGATGTCGGCTCAGGAGCTGCCCTGGACAAGTTGTAGAGAAGGCGTTAGCGGGCGTCATGCAGGAAGGATGCTCATGATGGCAGCGAATATCAGGCTGTCCAAAAGGCTGTTCGCACGTACGCCCGCAATGTGTCTGCCGGTTGGGCGCCTCAGACGAGTCGACTGGAGCCATGTGAAGAAGTCTACATGCGCTCCTCTATCTCCTAGGATACGGTGAGTGATTCTATAGAGAGCATTCTACTGTGGCGATAGTGTTGCTAGGGTGGCCCCGTATTGACCGTGTTTATAGTGGAAAATACTTTCGCGTGGAAGCGTAGCGTGGTTTGCTCGTAGACGTGCGGTAGATCAGCTTGAGCGAGGAAGTAAAAAAAAGACCCTGCAGCATCGAAAGCAGTATGCGATATTTTGGAAGGTGTACATCGTCGTTTTAACCTCGAAATTGGGGTCAATACAATGCAGCCTACCAGCGCAGGGTATTCTGGTTCGCAAAAGCAGGCAACTTGGCGTGACGTGTCCTGTCATGATTGCCTGTCGCGTTAACGTGAGAATAGAGAACGTCGTTGTGCTGAATCCGGTCCATCAATTGTGTCCTTAAGCTGTTTAGATAATCCACTGGTAGTGTTTGAGTAACGTGTGTGGCGGGAGGGGAACTTACAAAGAACGAAGGAGGCACTGACATGGGGGGGCTAGGGACCACCGAAAATGTGGAGGCCAAATGCAGAGAGTAGAATACGCGTTAAACGTGCTGTAGGCATCTGGACCCTCTGGGATGCACAGAAGAGGAGGGTGCAACGTGCAAGAAGCAGCCTTGGCGTTTATCGGAAGTATAAGTGCAGCAGGTGGCGTTCACCACCTTGATTTGGAGAGTGAAACGCGTTTTTGTGTGTCAGAGAACGAGAATGCAGGACCAGAGTTCATGGATGATTTCCTCTTTTTAATCCCTGCTGTGCTACGGATGAAGTCCTTTACAGACCTCAGGGACAGCGACGCGTGCAGGAAGTTGCGCACTAATGCCCACGCGCCCGCGCACGCGATTCGACGTGCTATCCAGATGTGAGGCAGGCTGCAGGGGGGTGCGGGGTAAATCCTGTTTTGTTTTGTAACAGGATCTCCTATACGAGAGTGGCGGAAGCAACACGGAATGAGAGAGCGTGACGTTGCGCTCTGGGATATAGCGCAAGTACCGTGGGGCTCAACGAGACGGGGGACCAGATTCGCCGCCTCGAAGCATATACTTACGTAGCCGTTTGCTAGGGCACAGGAGCAGAATGCCTGAGGAGGATCTTCGGACGCAAGGGGGCAGAACCTATAAAGAGACGCTAGAAAAATGCGGGAGCACTGCTTGGGCCTTCTGGTACGATATTGCTGTTGTCGGGACTCCTGCAGTCGCACTCAAAAATTAAAGGTCACAGACTAGAATGGTAGTTGCTGATCAGAAACAATAGAGAGAAGCAAGACACGGAGGAGAGAGACAGATCTAGCGGTGAGCAGCTCATGCTGTGCCGCGTTGACGCACCATGAGGGAGGAGAGGGTGATTGAACTGCCGAAATGACAAGGATGTAGGGACGCATTCCGTCGAATCTTGCAGGTGCACTTGTAGTCTGTTGAGCAGCGCAGCAGTCTATGCGTGTCGTTGGAACTTGGCGGTAGTGTAGAGTGATGCGGACCGTCTCTGAGAAATGAGAATGAGCGGTTCGGGACGAGTGATCAGTTGTGGTGCACGGTTTTTCGTGACTGATCCAGCGAGTGAGATCGGCGGAGATAGTGTATGCGTGGAATAGTAGATCTGCAAGCGCCGTCGCCCCAGTGCTGCGGCGAAAAACGCTGGCAATCCCCTACCTATTTGCGTCTGGGGAGGAGGGCGCCAAGCCATTACCGAAGCGTCGGAAGAGAGGAAACCACGGATGAGTTAATCAAAAATGGATGGTGAAGGTTCTAGTAGTCGCGAACGGTTGGAGGAGGTTGGTATTTAGGGGGATATCTCTGCATGAAGAACACTCCCCAAGATTGCGAAAGGAGGCACACTGCGTGTCAAACAATCGCCAGCGAATTAATGCCGTATAGTCTGCTGCTGGTGTCATGTTGTCGGATAAATACACCAAAGTATTCTACCAGAATACCCGATTCGCAGAGCAGAAGCGCGGTCCAGTTTCGAGGGTGGACACCGCTGTACCCCTTTTGGTGTCGTGGGTGTCTATACCGGTGGTAAATGGGGAACTGAGTATAAATCCTGTCTATGATGTTGTCCTGTTTAGTTGCAAAGCGCACCTTGCTTGAGTCTCATTAAGGTGACACGTGCTGATGTCGCCAGTTTGATGGCGTACATGCGGTGCAAAAGCGTGGCTGCTCAGTGAACATGGTCTTACAAAATCGAAATGTAGTGTACGAAATTACGCGAGGCTCACATTGACTTCGTACTCACGCGTCTGGGGTTCGCATTGTGCAGTCTACAAGTAGCACGGAGGGAAGGCTCCACTGTTGGCATGAACACATAACCTGATGGCGCCGTGTCTTATCATCATTGTGTGTGGTACTAACGTGAAAATAGAGGACGTTGCTGTGACTGGGCCACGGTTACAGGGTTGCGTGCGTTCTCAACCTGTTTAAAAGAGTCAAAAGCAACATACCTGGGGAGAGGGCCTCAAAAAGAGGAGAGGAGAACTGTCTTATATGGGGGCGTCGTGAGACATCGCAGTCGGAAATTCGAGATCCAGAGAGTAGACTAGGCGGCAAATGCAATTCTATACGCATTCGGGGGCGCTATTTTGCAAGGAACACCGGAGATGCAGAGTGCAGGACGCATCCCTTGCGTTTGCTGAATTCCGGAGAGAAGTTGGAGTACATCCTTTTGATTTGGAGGGTGAACTGCGTTGATGTGAGGCGGAAAAATTGAAAGCAGGACAATAGTCCAAAGTTATTCTCGAATGATTATGCCCATTGAGGCTTCGGCTGAAGGTTCTTGTCGACCTCACGGGCAGTGGTGCACTGCACCAGGTAGTCTATTAGCGTCCGCTCAGCGGGTGCTCGATGCTATCGTGAAGCGCGAGATTCTGTAGGGAAACGTGGGGTAAATCCTGTTCTGTGGACAGCTCTCTAAGACCAGGTTGACTGAGGTCATGAGCAGAGGAAGAGCGCGAAGCTGTGCCGTGTGATTTCGCGCAGGTCCCGGGGTTCTCAGTGATGCGCGGGACGAGGTTTGCCGCCGCTACCGATATTCTGACGGAACCGCACAGTGGGGTGGAAATGAAGAACCCCGGCGGTGTGCGTGCAAAAGGATGTACCTGCTTCTAACAAGTGGAGACTTCGAAGTGAGGGCCGTGAGACTCACGAGAAGCAGGTAGAAGCCCAGACGCTAGTTGTTGGGATGGAATGAAATGTATGTCATTTTCACGGCGCAGGGTGCTGTTGCGCTCATGAGGCCGGGATCACAGACCTTGGAGAGTGTTGCTGACTAGAAGCAGGAAGGGGAAGGAAGAGCCAAAACCAACGAACTTCTACAATGGTGCAAAGGCAACTGGGCATGGCCAAGCGACGCTTCTAACCAGCATTGAGCTGTTTCACAGGGGTGAAGCGGCGTGTTATCTCTGCGTGAGGATGTAGGTGCGAGGTGACCTATGACTATGACAAGGAAGTAGGGAAGCCCGTGTGACGTCTCACTTACCTTCAAAGACTGTACTGCTCAGTGGCAATTTGCGCTTGTCGAGACAACCTCTCTGCTAGTGTGGAGCACTGCGGCATGGCCCTGGTGAACGAGACGGCACACGTAGGCCGGAATGGACTTCGGAGGCGTCCGTGTCCGTGGTACCTCAATCCTGAGCTCGCGACCACATACCAACTCCGACATGTACGCCACTGTTGTCAGTACGTGTTCGCACCAGGTTTTCTGCGCAGCTCCATGGTGCATGATCCATTGGCTGCTCCTACTTCCGGCGTGCAGGCACCGGTACCCAGCACACGCATATCCCAGCGTGTGTCCACTGCGCTGGGAAGGTGCACAATGTAGACTCTGTCCGGACGTGGTGGAGACTGCATCTGATGAGTCGAACGTTGGGGTTGCAGAGAAGGGGAACTCAGGCTGCTTGGACTTTGCAAGACACAAGGCTGGCTTTGGTGGCGTTGTAGCAAAGGGCGATGAAGCGTCCAGGTGTTTAGGAAGACTCATTGTGTTTGTGCGATTGGGAGATGCCGCTGCAGGTTCTGCCGTGAAAATGTTGCAGAAAAAGACATATCGGGAGTCATCGCCTTGTGTACAGAGATGCTGCTAATGATCGCAGCAAATATCAGGCGGTCGGAGAAGCTGGGCTCCAGTACACTCACACATTCGAGCACGTGCGCCTCAGACGAGTCGATTGGATCCCAGGTAGGTGTACATTTGCTCTTCTCCCTCGTAGGAAGCGGTGAGCGATTCTTAGAGTGCACGAGGATTCGATTTCGGCGAGATTGTTTCTATGTCGGCCAGAGAGGATCGATCGTGTTTGTACCGCTATTCTCTCTTCCTGCGAAAGGACAGAGTGGACGAGGGTCTTGCGGGTCACAATTGCGAGTCGAGAACTTGATCGTGGACGCTGGATGCATCACCGTGACTGAAGAAGAAGTAGGGCTTGCAACGTCATCCAGTAGTGTGCACTCCTGCGCAAGGAGCACAGGGTGCTCTCGAGGAGGCGCGCGTGACGCGAGTAGTCGGTAGGAGCTGGTATCCTGGAGACGACGTGTCATGTATTGAATGTCTGTGGCATTAAGGTGAGAATGCTGAACAGAGCTGCGTGTTGACTCTGGTTTCTCAGTTGCGTCCGTATGCTGTTTGGAAACGTCACCCATCGTGTTGAATAACGTACCTAGGGGGAGGGGGCCCACAAAGAGAAGGAGAGGAAATCGGTTGAATGCGGCGGCGTGCTGGGACATCACAATCTGGAACTCCAAATTCAGAGAGTAGGCTAGGGGACAAATGTAATCCTCTACACATTCGGGTGCGCTAT
>JAUBOD010006836.1:0-24667 GCA_032353885.1 Nothura maculosa | reverse complement strand
TCCCAGGTCCCTCTCTTCAGAGCTGCTCTCCAGCAGGTCGACCCCTAATCGGTACTGGTGCCTGGGGTTATTCCTCCTCAGGTGCAGGACCCTACACTTGTACTTATTGAACCTCATGGGGTTCCTCTCTGCCCAACTCTCCAGAGTGTCGGTCATTCCACCTAGCTTCGTATCATCTGCAAACTTGCTCCCCTACTTTTTAGTCCATCAATTCTGCATCCATTTATTGTGCATCTTACAGTGCAAAACGGCAGTCACCTGCCACTCTTTCTTCCTGATGTGAGTTTAAATACCAGGATGCACTGTTATGTCTTCATCCCATCTCCACCTTCATTTTCTGGCTGTTCTTCTAGTCATTTCTGTCTAGGCAGGACCACTGCTCCTAGTCCCTCCCTCTTACTATTGGGATCCCACTGGTGTTTGTCCAGTCTACATCCATACTCAAAAGCTTTCTCCACCAAACTGTCCAGCTCATTTGGGCCAGAGGGAGATACATAGTTGCAACCTCTACTTACGATTATCGGTAAATCATCCAGCAACGAGTTAGCCGAAAGCAGCATTTTCATTGCTCCTGGATTCGGGCATTTCTGAGTTGTGATTTCTTTTCCAGTGATTTTGTTTTTTACTGAGGTGGATGTCCAGAATGATTATAAGCAATGACAGTGATACAAGACTCTAGGCCTCTGCCAAATTTGAAATCCAAAAGCACAATCCACTTGAAAAATTCTCAAAAACAAATATACCAAGACCCTTATCCAACAAGGCAAAACATACTCCTGTCGTTCTTGCGCCTTGGAGATAGCAGAACATTTTGGTTGAACTCTTTCCAAATGTTCTACTGGAAAATTTCCATCTGACAGGTCATAGTTTGGGGGGGAAAAAATCTATGAATAATTCAACAGTATATTGCTCAAGGAGCTACTGTAATGTTACTAGCTTGACTTTCAGGGGGTCAAACACGTATTCTGAAGCTACAAACACAACTCCTTTTCTGAGTAATACTAATCTCTTCTAGGAGCTTCAGCTTCCCATTCAGTTTCAACGTTAAAAGGTCAAACAAATCACATCAAACAAATTAAACTGCTTTCCCATACTGTCTCATCACTTCTGTTTGAACAGGCAGCTGGTCAACATCTAACATATATGGCCTAGATGCAGTACCCTGCCTTCTACACTGCTCATTTTATTGGACTATTTCCCTCTTTGCATTGATATACATTGTCCAGCAATGCTGAAAGCCAAGACATAGCTTCTAGAGAGATGCTATAACCTTGGAGCAAATCATGATAATAAATACTTTATGCTTACACTTTTTTGGCTATTACTGGCTAGCAGTAACTGTAGTACAAGTATACTGGAAGCTTCTTATCTAAGAAAAATCCCTGACATGGGATGGATGGTTTGCTTACGACTGCATCTTCAGTGCAGACCCACAACAAATCCCTTGGTAAGAGGTAAGGAGCAGCACTCAAATCTTCCTCCTTCTGACATCTTGCACCGATCAGTAGGTCAGGGATCATCTGTGATAACCTGGGGTAGAACTCTCTCTGATCAGTTTGTCCAACTGTTTTCTGTTCTCTCATTAACAGAGATGATGACTACATTTCACACATTCTAATCTTCCCTTCTAATATCCTTCACATTTACCAAACATAAAATAGAAAACCCCGATCCAGAAAGAGTATTGAGCAGAACAGTGAACTAACTGAAATAAGTGTAACATAATTTTAGGTTGAAGCGTAGTTGTTTGATGATTTTGTTTTTCTTGGTTAATATGTGTATACACAAAAGTGTGTACAAGTTGGTCTTTGCTGCTTAAGGCTTTCTGATGTACTTAACACACTTTCTGATTTCAGGCCCCCATTCTTTGTACTTCAACTAGTTACCAATGCCAAAAGGTTTATCTAATAGTTTTTATATTTTAAGGTAACATATTCTGTTCTTCAAAGCATATTAATAATTCAGCAAAAATATTAGAAACCTTCACTCTGGCCAACAGATTAGTCTTCCCTGAAATAACTTTTTTTGAAAATTAGTAGTATAATGTACCTTGAGTGCATCGTAGCTCGTAGCTGCAAGCAGAACTTAACTTTAGCAGTTCCTAATTTTAACCACCGAATCTTTTCTTGCTCTTCTACATGTGCTGTGTATGTCTGTCTTCCTTGAATTTGGCACTCCCTCACTTTAATTAAGTGCTCGGTACTCTCCTCTCTCTGAGCTCAAAAGAGGTGGGGGGTAGGACACACTGCAGTAGGCACCAAAGTAAAGACAACAGTAAAGTAAGGGGAATTATGCAAATGGCCTCCCAAAATAGCATTTATTTGTAAGACTCGGAGCTGCAAAGCAGAGCCAAACTGTTCCTCCAAAAGGCAAAGCAGATTACCAATTTGTTCCTGGGGCCATTGTGGGGTGCAAGGAAGATGCTGGAAGCACATCAGGAAAACACACAACCTGTAAAAGAAGGGAAATCACCTGCGAAGTCCAAATAACGCTGAAAGCACTACTGACAACAGAGGTGAGGTAGTCTCATCTGCAGAGACTTTAATCAAGACAGAGTTGCAGTCAAACTCTCTAGGTCAGGCAAAAGAGCAGTTCGGGTTTATTTTTTCCTTACCAATCTTGTTATACATAGAAGGATCATAAAAAACCAACATAAGCTACTATTTATTAAGCATCAAAAGTATGTTCAGTGCAGGAAAGATTTTCATCTCAGTTCTAAAAGAACACATCCTCTTCAGTTATAACTTTATAACCTAGAAAAATTTGCTAACAAACACATTTCCCAGTGAACTTCTATCCCTTGATGTAATTAATATACGTTATTCATTTCCTTTTCATGCTTTCTTAGGGAAAAAAAAGCCCTAAAGTGAAAGTCATTAAGCAGTAGCTGAGCTGAAATCCTTCATTCACAAGGTGCAGGCTTTGCCCGTGCACACTTCAGCTACAAGAAAAGGGAATAAAATAACTAAAAGGACTAGAGAGAGCTGTGCAAATACTGTGCATAACATTACACAGATAGTAATTTTAAGATTTGTAGTCTACTATCAGTTTTGAAATGGCAAGGCAATATGCATACAAAAAAAAAAATGGAAAACATATACAGTATTTTCTTGCAAAAGAAACCCTATGTTAGAGGCAGTTTTTACATACATGACAGGAATCTCATTATGGAATTAATGACCTAGCAATTACTATATGGACAAATCAGAGCTATAGGAACCACAAGCAGTGGCCAAAACCATGAAAACTGCATAACTTAAGCTCTTATAAATCATATTTCCAAATTAATAAATAAATAGAAAAGGAAATGCCAGCAGCATCTCTTTGGGCTGTACCTGGCAATGCTAAGTTTTGACTGCGTTTCCACTACATAGCAATGAATTCTGCTTTAGACAAGATTATAATGGAAGTAGACACCTATTTTTAAATACAGCAGTACTCATGGGAACAGCTTTAAATGGGGGCCAGGAGGCTAATAATGATAATTAGAGGTTAATAAACATGTGTTTTTCGTCTTCTCCCTCTTTTCCCATAGTCTTTAAAAAAAAAGACGTACATAGGAAAAAAAAGACTCATCACTTTCATGAGATGGACTGAAAGAATTTGTGCATCTGGACCCAAGAAGAGGATAGCTTCATAGTGGGAACGTGACAGATCTCTCAGGTGGATAAAACTCTCTTTATACTATTTGCAAAGAGATGTTCAATACAGCGCTGGTTCTGGCAAAGAATTTTAATCTCTTTGACAGGTACTGGAAAATTTCTGGACAGAATAACTTCTTGATACAGGTTTGGGATGGGCTAAATGAGGTGGTACAGTCTGGACCACCACCAGAGCTGGCAGGTAAACAGGGACTAAGTAAGATTACAGTGAAATTTAATCTCATTTAAGCAAAACCATCAAACAGTGAGGATAGAACTGGGACGGGTATCCAGAAAAGAGTTCTAGAGGTCAAACTAACTGTGTTCAAGGGGGTTTCATGATTTAAAGTCTAAGTTCTTC
Organism: Nothura maculosa; assembly: GCA_032353885.1. Lineage (NCBI taxonomy): Eukaryota > Metazoa > Chordata > Aves > Tinamiformes > Tinamidae > Nothura > Nothura maculosa. The sequence continues at coordinate 20,665 of JAUBOD010006836.1, read as the reverse complement.
CTTAGAAGACTTAGAACTCCCTTATGAAAGAGATCTCTAGAAGGACATGTGTACTTTTTGACTCAATTCTCCTTTCTCTCCACTGCCTAGAAAAATTATTAAAATTAAAAATTGGCTATTTGCAGCCAGCAGGTGTGTAAAAGTTAGACCTTAGGATAGGCTCCTTCAAGATAACATATCTGGTCACAGTTTGGGAACAGGTTAACACAGTATTAAGCATTTAAATTGTGAGGCCATATCTGGAGTGCTGTGTCCAGTTCTCATCTGCCCAGTACAAGACCTGGACGTACTGAGTCCAGAGCAGGGCCATGAAGATGATGAAGGGCTGGAGCATCTCTCCAATGTGGAGAAGCTGAGAAAGTCTAGCTTGTTTGGTCTGTAGGTGAGAAGACTGAGAGGGTGCCTTGACCAATGTGCACAAACAGGTTAAGAGAGGGTGTCGAGAGGATGGGACCAGACTCTTTTCAGTCGTGACCAGCATAGGACAAGAGGCAAGAGGCACAAACTGAAATATAACAAAATCTGCCTAAATATCAAGAAAAACTTTTTTACTAGGAGGATGTCAGCACTGGAACCAGCATGGCCCCCAAGGGCTGTGGAGTCTTTGCCCTTGCAAATACTCAGAAGCCATCTGGACATGCTTGTGTGCGATGTGGCCCTGCTTGAGAAGATCTTTGGACTACAGGATCTCCAGAAGGCCCTTCCAACCTCCAGTCGTGTGAGTGCCTCTGTAAGAGCTCCCAGGCTGAAAGGACTCTTCTTCCAGGAAAGGACTAGGAGGCTGCAGCTTGCCTTGGAGTCTGGCTCGATTCCCACTCTTCAGAACAAGTCACAAGAGGAGCAAAACAACTACAAGAGCTCCAACAATTTCTGTTCAATTTGCAAGCTCTGGGAAGAACAAAACATCTGTTGACTGTTTTTCCAATACTGGTATAAATTTAATCTCTCATTACAAACACCATCCTGGCACCTGCAAGTTGTGTCTGCAAATCACTGCACGATTTCCCTCCAGAAGTTTGCAGGTGCACTTCTGGTATGTGTTACGACTGGATCACCAGGTTTAACTCACGCCTTAAATATATATGCTTTAATTTTCCAAAAGCAGTTTAGATTCTCAGTGTTCTCTCATCCAGACCTCTTTCTACCGTTAAAAGTAAACAGAAATAGACTATTAGGAAGTACAGTACCCCAACATTTCCTATTCTTCCTATCTGAAAGAGAAGGTCTGAATGACAGGACTGCAAAATAAAGTCCAGAAACATGAACATGCAATCCAATAGCCCAGTTAAATCTACAGAGTATTTTCTACACATCTTCTGCTTGCTCCTTCCCAGTAAATGCAAGAAGCCAGTCTGGTGGACATTGAATTTCTTGACCACAAAAAAAAAAAAAAAAAAGTAATAGACCCTCAAAAATTTCCCAAAAGAGAAAGTAGTGCTTTGTGAACACTGACACGTGCAGGGCAAACTTTGGAGAACTGCTAATGGCACAGCAGAGGTTTCACCTGCAGAGAAACCTACAGGGAAAATTGTAGCTTTCCACTGCAATGAAATACATGCAAGAATTAGAAAGAGCAGAAGTGGCCAAAATTTCTTTTTAAAGAACAAGTATGTTACATGCAAGCATATGTACAAGAGGAAATGGCCTCAAGTTGTGCCAGGGGAAACTTAGGTTAGACATTAGAGAGAATTTGTGCACACAAAGAGAGGTGAAGCATTGCAAGAGGCTGCCCAGGGAGGTGGTGGAGTCACCATCCCAGCAGTGTGCAGGAAATGCATGGGTGAAGCGCACAGGGAACTGCTTTAGCAGGTATGGCGTTGAAGGGCTTAGGGCTGGACTTGATGATGGAGAAGGTCTTTTCCAACCATAATGATTCTATGATTTTTAGCTTTATCCTTTGACAGCATCATTCTAATTTTACTGTTATTTGTATATTTTGGATTGTTCTCTCTTCATGTGCCTCTTTATTTAATAAAAACACTGTTTTACAGAGGAACAGACACACAATTGACTTTCTTGCCATTTGTCTTGATCAGTGAAATTAGATTTAACTATAGCTTTCAGTTGTACAACTGTGGATACTTTGTGGAAGTAGATATTTTGAATACTGTCTTGCTCTGCACTATTGCAATTTCATTAACATGGTTCATTTGTTTGCCACTGAAAAAAAAATACAGATGCAGTTGCAGCGCAGTCAGCTCTGCCTCCTCCCTCCCCATGTTCCCTGTAAACACTTTTATATCACGTTTTCAAAACACTCCACACTGTGATCCCTGGTCTGTAGCCACATCCCGCATCCTTTCCACCAGGTATCCAGGTATCATGAGCCAACCCAGTCATCTCAGTTCATAAATAGATGTATTGCTGTACAAGAAGCTAGGGAACACAACATGGTGACTTGGGGTTTTCTCCTGGCTGCACTGTCTCTGTCAAAACAAAAAGCCAACTCCAGAGTGCCTAACTTACCGAAGCCAAGGACTTCACAGATGTCTTCTCTCATTCTTTCTCCTTATCACCTCGCTTTGGCATCACTCCAGATTAGGATTTCTCAGTGAGCAGCCCAGCTCAGATCACTGAGCATTTGTGGTGCCATGCCTGTCCTAGTATATTTGCTACAGCCAAGCATGTCCATGTAAGCTCAGCAAAACCTCCTGGGCTGAGGAATCTTCTCATTGACCAAGGCAGGTGCTCACATCTGATGGAGTGGCCTATAGATGCTTATCTTAAGCATTAAGCCTTAGTGGTGAAGCCACTTAGGAGGAGTGTTCAAATATCGCCGCACAACAAATATCAAGGAAACCAAGCTGGCTCACATGAAACATGAGACAGCTTAGATCCATCACGGGCTTGTCACATAGGGAGATTATGGATGCAGTAAGTGTCCAGTGCATGTGGTTCAAGGCCAGGAGGAAGCACTTGAGAAGCAAACTACTAATGCTACAACCAACATGTGCAGGAAGGATTGAATCTGAAAGTCTGGAGATTATGACTACCCTTACTGGTATTGCCATGTAAATCAAACTGAAAGAAAAATAATCCTTAGCTCAGGTAGTGGTGCCAAACACAACAGTGCTGTGAAACCATGCATGCAGCATTAGTGGCAAGAGTCCTACTGCTACCTGACTTGTTTTGCCTGGACAAGCTTTGTCATTGCTATGGCATGAGTTCCAGGAGCACTTTGCCAGTTCTTCATACCAGAATAATCCCACTTGCCAAGAGCCCCGAGGGAGTTAGATCTGGAGCCAGACAACTCATGGGATGCATGAACCATCTGGACAAGCAGTGACATGGGCAACAGACCAGGACAAGTGATTTAGAGCTATCAAGACGGAGAGGAACTAATGGCTGGAACCTCCTACCTGCCACCCAAATGAACATGGCAAAGGAAATACCCATATTATACCTTATCTGGAAAGCAGAGCAACTGCACAAAGGACTCTGAGGCCTCCACCTTGTCAACAGCCAGAGCAATTAGAAGCTGGGACTCCTCTTTCTCAGAGAAGTTGGCATCTGAACCTGACTGCAGCAGGATGCTGCATAGTACAAGGATCATACCCTACATGAATACTAAAACCTCATGAACCCATTGCAGGGCAGGTGCCTGATGGGATTTGCAGGCTCTAGGCTTCAAGTTGCAGGAGACGCTGTTATTCTATACAGCGTTGCTATTACTAAAGCTCGCCAGAGAAATGGTGAAGGAAAGACCTATTTCTTTCTTGCCCCTCTTCTTCCATAATGCAAGAAAGGAGTTTTTATCTGCAAGGGCAGGATGAGGACTAATCTGGGAAGAGCCAGCATGTGGCCTGATAGAGCTGGAGAGCAGAGGACCTAAGCCAAGGCTCACACTTGAGTGATTTCACTGTAAACCCTCCAAAAACAAGCACCCCTCCAAAACACCACCATCAAAACCAGGCCAACAAACTAAATAAATCCTCCAATCCATACTCACCAAAGCCAGCCAGATACTCTAACTGACTCCCAGAATATTCTGGGATTTACTGATCTGTGAGCCAGAATAATTTGGCCTGCCTCCTCCTTGAGGCTGGGCTTTTGGAAAGGGTAGGGCTAGAAAATAAAGGGCAAAAGCCATCCAAAAAAATCTGCATGTGCTCAGACTTCCTTATGTAGTCTTCCTTTTTTAGAAAAAGAAAAAAACACAACAACCAAAAAAAAAAAAAAACAACTCCTGCATCACTACAAAGGACAAAAGTAAATGTGAAAAAAATGACCAAAAAGAAAAACTGAGAGGTATATATGCTAAAATAAAGCTTAGCGTTGCATTGCTCTCTCACAGTTCAGCGGGGCACTGTCACTCACAGAAATGCCTTCCTACTACCTGTGACCTCTAGACATAAGTGCTATACTTGGGGTTCACAGACATACGACTAGAGGTAAACAGACCAAGGAGAATCACAGGAAACTCTTTCTAAACATGAAAAGTTTCTTTACTGTGATGGTGACAGAGCACTGGAACAGGCTGCCCAGAGAGACTATGGAATCTTCATCCCTGGAGATATTCCAGATCCCTCCAGACCAGATACCAGAAGCCAGTCTCACCTCTTCTGGCTTGCTCAGGAAAGAAAAACCAACCAGCATTTAAACAGCTTCATGTCTTGCCCTGCAATATACAGCCCTTCTCAGAAGCCATGACTACTAGAACCGCAAGGGTCACTGGACATGTAAGTTATGTGCTGTAAGTAAATCCCTCAAAAAAAGGGCATGCTAATTTAACAATTTGCTATATATTGGGCATGGTCTTCCTCAAGCAACATCATTTCTAGTTCTCATAGGGATGCACAACTATACAAACACAAACCAGGAACTGCAGGACTTCTAACTGGGCTTCACAAAAGAAGGAAGGGTAGAAAATACTCCCCGCTTTGTCTAAGAAGAAGAGCTAGTGTAAGAGGAAGTTTAACTGGGTTTCCATAAGTAATCAATTATTTAGAAGGCAAGGAATCACCCACATGAGAGCTAATAAGGTGATCTAAACCAGTAACTTTAAACATTAAAAAACAGTAACACCAGGTTCAGGTTTTTAATAAAGTAACAGATTTGGCCAAAACGTTGGTAACTTGAATTCTACCAGCAAACTTGTGTCTCCATGGCTTTTCCCCTTTCTGAGGGTTTATTCAGAACCTCATGGTCTGCTACCCTGAAGAAAGCAGGAGGTTCATGATAAGAGCCTAAAGGAAGACATGCTCTTATGTTTGCAACAAGTTTATTTTCAGGTTTCTTACAGATATATACCCTGCAGATTTTTTTCTTTTTTTTTCCCCCTCTTCTATTAATAGTCAAAACAGGTAATACCAAATGAGCAGTATTTACAAAACCAAATGCTGCACCTCTGCGAGGTCACTCTCCAAGTGCATCTGCTTGGAAGAGCACATTTGTGCTCCTGGTATCAGACACAGCCCGATCCCTCGCCTCTCTCATCCCAACGAGCACATGCATCGCCTCTGCCTGGAATTTTACACCACGTCTTTATTCCATCTTCTGAGTGCCTGAGGGGAAGGGATAACAATAATTCCCTGACCCTTACAGCCAGAAGGTGCTAATATCACCTATTAATACCTATGGTCATAATTTCTTTTAACTCATATCTCAGACTATATTACATCTATATGCTAATGCTCCTTTTTATTTGTTATAAGCCCAAAGCTACCCATTTCATCACATTTTACATAGAGAGCAGGTGAGAAAGTGCTTATCAAGAGTTAGATGCACTTTGGGTGCTCTGACTCCGGGATCACACTTTTGATTTTCCACAAGCAACTAATGCTAGAAATATACTTTAAGAAATGATGCTCCATTTGCAGCCTGAGAAGAACGGAAGACCAAATGAAAATGATGTGCTACGTATATGGGCACCTGAGCATCTACCAGGTGTTATGCAGGACCTGTGAAGTCTGTACTGTAGGTAGGGAAAAAAACTCACTTCTCCTGCTGATACACAAAAATCAGAAAGAGAAAAAATCCTGTACAAAAGATCTTCTCAAGGAGATGGAGCTGCAAGGAAGTAGGACTCACATGTAAATTAGCACTCCTAATATACAGTAAATTAAATAGGAAAAATAAGCCCCCAATTTTTAAGCTAAGCCTACAATTTTGAATTTACTCACTTTAAAAACTTCAAATGTTGCATGTAACAATCATGAAATTATTACATGCCTTATGACATCATGAAAAATATGTGATTTGAAATACTGAGCATCCAGCAGATGTTTGCTTAAAAACACTTCGTCCTCCAACAAGCATGGTGATTTTATCAAACACAACAGTCCTGAAAAAAACAGAATTTTGACAGTTACTCAGCTCTGTTACTTATGGATCTATGACTTGACCTATGACCAGAGACTTCTCAGTATCTTATTTCAAAGGCAGAGATACACTTTGACATTTAACATATCTGTATCCTGCCTGTGCTGAGCAGTACAAGATGCACATGGTCAAAAATATATAGAAGTGAATCAAAATTGCATTTAACAGTAGTGCATTTAACAGCATAAGGACTTGGGACTCAAAAACTTACCCTTGCTCCAATTCTTTTCATGAAGAAGTCATACAGCTCATTTTTCATAATGGTGACTGAGGTGACACCTTTTTGAATGCTACATCCTGAAACAGTTTCAAAGTTAAAATCTAGTAAAAATATCATCTTGTTTATTAACTCTGTCCTACAACCAAAGGCTATAATCGCCTCAAAGTTCCTGTTTGTGGTTTATAGATTCCTCTGTAAACACTGAACTTTTCCAAAAATTCTTCATTAAGAACATAAAGTAGAATCCACCAGTTTATTTTTCAACTGCCTCTCCACTAGGAAAAAAAATATATATGTGTGTGTGTGTGTGTGTGTATATATATATATATGTATATATATATATATATATATATGTACCTTATATATTCATAAGATGCTGAAAAACATTTCCCCGATCCATAAGGAATAGTTGAGTAACAAAAAACAATTTGCCCAATCTTTCAAATTCCTGCCGCCTCATAACTCCCATGGGTTACTAAGTCATTCTGAATGCTGGAATGGAGAGTTATATAATGCTGTCATTAATTAGGGGAAGTCTTGCTTTTTACTAAGAGACCTTCTTAAACAGGGGGAAAACACACTTTCAAAAGACACAGCTGTTCATGGAGACTTGAATAAGCCAGGCTGTATCAAAAAAACTTTTTTCGACTACTTAAGAGTTCCTTGTCCTCTCAATAGTAATTCTGTGCTGTAGTTCAAAGCAACATTGCAATTATTTGAGAAAGCAAAAAGCTACCTAGAAACCAGAGGTGGGAAGTGCTGGTTTGCTGCAGCTGCCTTGCATGTGGGGGTCCCGCCAGCTGCAGAGCAGTTAAGTGAGCACCTGTCCAAAGGGCTACTGGGCAAGTTAGAGCAAACCAGTAGTAAACTCTGATCCTTTTTTATGAGAAGGCATTAGATATTCCCAGAGAGCCAGTAAAATAACTTTCTGTTACTTCAGGCATGTGGTCCCGGTGCAGAAGATTGACGGAGTGGCCTGCGTTCTCCAGGGACAGTTAAAGCTTTGAGTGAAGACAGCTAACCACACGCAGACCCACTTAAAGCGCAGCACGCGCTGCTCATGCTACAGCTCCACACATTCTGCCAAGAACAGGTTCAAACCTTGAAGTTTCAGCAAACGGCATTTCCATGACATTGTGCAGTGCTAGCACACTACCTTTGAAACTTATAAGGCGGTGTTGAGGGGGTCACTTTGGCAGAATCGTCTTTATTAATAGTATTTTAAGTACACGTAACAGGTTTATTTTATGAATCTTTTACGTCTCCTAAAAACTTTACAGATTCCTTCCTTGCTGGAGTGGAGAATTAATATCTATGTGAGCTATACCTTTAATAGGCTGTGCAAAGACGCAGAACAATATCATATTTCTAATTTTTGAGGAAAGGGGGCTGGATTGATAGGAATCTTCTGAATCTGTGACAGGACAATGTGTAATGGGTACAAGTTGAAAACCTGGCAGTTCCATCTGCAGATTCTGTGCAATAATGTCCAGCACCCATGCAGATATACAATCTCTACGTTTTTGTTGCTTGGTCTTTACCCCAAGGCTGTCCTAGGGTGTGTGTCTCAGTGGGTGCGTGCTACCCCCAAGGGAGTAATCCCTGCTCTGACTGTATGAAATCTCGTATCTAGTTTGTCTCTCCATGCAGCAGGAGGTTTCCAGAAAGTTTAAAGCACCGATACACTTGTCTATTGACAAAGCTACAGAGAAATTATACTTTCAGTGACAACATAAAATACTATCGACAAACCCAGCTTTCAAACAGTGTGCCTCTTGAGTTCCTCTTATAAAAATCCACCAGGCAGGGCACAAGAGATGTTCATAAAACAAGATTTCTGGCCTGCCAAAGGCTGATAATGTTTATTTCAGTTCCGAACTAGAACCAGAGAACTTTCCCCAACAATTAAGAAGAAAGATTAAAGTTGTAAGAATTAAAAATGTTATAACACTAACAGAAATGAGAATGTCATTTTTTCCCCTCATCTTCAATATGCTCGTCATTGACACTGCAATCATGTCGCACAAAGGTGGTCATCTTCTCCTGGGAGAAGGTCTCCAAACATGGAGGAGAATTCTGGATGCAAACTGACCTTCACCTCCCACCTGTAATGGAAACAAGCGAACATCAGCTTGTCCTCTCCCAGACTTGCTTTGGCTAAGCTTCGGGGCAGGTGTTTATCTTCAAAGGGCCTTCAGAATTAAAAAGCCTTCACAATTACCTCCAATACAAAGAGAGAAAGCAATTTGGGAGCAGAGGAGACAATCTGGACATTTGTATTTCATACCTGAGAATAACAGGTTGACAGTCCTTTCTGTATGGAAGGATGGCAACTGCCAATTGTTATGAAACAGTTTTGGAATCACCTGTTGGCTGTTTTCCCCTGCTTTCAGCCATTTTGTCCACTTCCTTAGGTAGCACACAAACATATATCCATTGACATGGATATAAGGAACATAAAACACTGTCTACCTATAGCAACATGGGAATAGACTGTGGTGCAGGAATACAAAAAGAAATTTAAAAAAGAGTCATGTTTACTTATCTATTTGGAGGATAAGGAAGAAAAGCCAACAGTTATTTCTCTCCTTGTATAGTCATGACATTTACTGTAATTCCCTGCATATCACTTATACCAAAGCATAAAGAAATATTTTTATCTCTGGTGGAAGACATATGTCAAAGGACTGAAAAATGCATAACCAAAGAACAGGTCCTCAATTTACACTGTTTTAGAGAATTTACAAGACATGATTCAGATTTCAGTTCAATTCACCTCAATTTACAATTTACCTTCTGTTAAGTAAGAACTACCAATAAGTATGTTTTTTGTTTTTTGTTTTTTTTTTATATATATTTCAGAAAAGCACCATTTAGGAGAAACTTGTTGACCTGCTGCGTTGTGACAAATTTCTCAACTCAATTTTAAACCAGTAGAATCTATCATTTTTGGCTATTTGATAGATAGAGTTAAAGGTGCTTACAAGCTAGAGCAACCATTGGAAATCTTATGAAAGCTTTCAAATAATGTTTTCTTACATTCAATGTGCTGATTTTTGGACTGATCTCAGTAAGAGCACCACAAACAGTCATGAAGAAGGAAGCATGCTGTACAAGTGACTGCAAAATAAATTGAGAGGTAGTGCCAAAGATGTAATCCTTATAAAAAAGCAGTTTATGTATACAAATGCCCCTCAAGCAGAGTCATAAAATCTGTGGTGCAATTTATTTGTGTTAAAAAATAATTTCAACCTGTCTTATTGATGTTCCTTTCTGCAAAAAATAAAATTCAGTACAGTGCTGAACTACTGAAAGCAAAGCAAGCATGGACTCTTGAAATTTCAATGGTCAAAAATAGTTATTTTCAAAAAAAAAATCTGCTATCATTACTTATTATTACACAAAAATCAGTAGAAACTCAGCACAGACATTTTGAACTCACTGTGAATTTTGCTGGCAGTCAGGAAATTCTCTTCCCACTTCAGATTCCTGCATTTTATATGAAAATGCAGGCATGTATTTTTTAAAGTCTTTTAAAAGAACTGTGTACATCTAGAAGCCCATCGTCCCACCTCTCCAGGGCTTTGGATGGCCATCAGAACAGCTCTGTTGCCCCGCTAAGCTAACAGGTAAAAAGTAAAGCACGAAATTCCTCTGATAAACCAAACCAAAAAAAAAGCTTCTGAAATGAAACTGCACATGCAATATGCCATCCAAGGTAGCGTTTTACTGGAGGAAAAAAAAGAAAAAGAAAAAAAATGTCCAGATGGATTGCAATACTCCAGGAGTTCCTATGAGAAGTAGAGAACAAATTACGTAAACAGCTAGGAAATAGCAGGTTTGTCCCCACTCAGCAACTATAGGCTACACACTGAAGGAGTCAGGTTCAGCAAGAAACTTGTGACTCCAGTGTTTCATATGCCAAGAACCCAGATGAGCTGTATCTTGATGTCTTAAAACACTGTCATGTGCCATAGTCTGTGCTTCCACTGGCAACTATTTTACCATTTCAAGGGAAAAGAAGGTATGGCTCTACAAGGCCTCCTGTTGCAAAAATGGTGGCTGCCCAGATGGCCTCTTACGGCTGATGCCAACTACTTTCAAGAGCATCTCTTACTCAGATGAAAAGCTTAAAAAAATCCCTAAGCAGTATCCACAGAGGACAGAGAAGCGGGCATACATGCAGAACTCATTAGCATGTATCACAATGAGAGAATAACAGTTTTAAGAAAGGTGAAACTGACATGGAATATTTGGCTCTTGTGTTAGGTGATAATTATGAAATCTAAAATAAGCGTATTCCAGCAAGGTTAGCGAGGAAACCATTTTCCAGTTCATTTTCTACAAATGTACAATGGGAGATTAACTACACCTCCAAAACAAACTAACGATGTATTAGCCAAAAGGAAAGAAACATGTTTTGAAGGTGACGATTACCAAGGGATTGCCTTCCCTTTCCCCTTTCCTCTTTCCACTTGTTTTCTCAGAAGTCATTCATTTCTGTTCTTCTAGTTTCTTTCTGGGATCTCCATCCAAAGTTCTTCCTGAAAAGTTCTTCCTTGGCAGCAAAAACTATAAGACTCTAAGACACCTAAAAACTGCCAGAAAAAGTGCTGACCCCACAAGAGGAGTTTAGGTGCTCTCACCCTCCTGCCCACCTTCCCCAATATGCCTGTTAACGAACTTTTGAAACATGGCAGCTAGCAACAACATCATTCACAGCACTTTAAATGAGAATACCCACAGAGGAAAGCTACACTTTCCTGAAGTCACGGCTTTAAGACTAAGAAAGCATTTTAGGAGACAGCATAAATAATCTTACTGCACAGAGGTGTTTACAGTCCACATACAGACACCACAGGAACATCAGATTTACTTACACCCACAGACGGCATCCTCACATGCAATCCACATGCTTCCACAGGCAGAAGGAATAAAGGCTGACTTTTGAAGAGAAACATGAGAAATTGAAGAATCAGTGAGCAGAGTTTTATTATGTAAAAGGCAGGCAGACATAAACCAAAACAGTATTGGGATTTTGCATTACTTTTTGTTCTGTGGCAGAATTTATAAGGGAGGCATGCAACACGCACAAACGTAAAAAGTCAGTATGAAAGCCCATGTGACACAGCTTAAAACAGGCAGATTTTCACACATAGAACAGAACATCAGATGACATCCTAAAGCAAGGCACAATCAGGCTGTTCCAATACAAGGATGCTTGGTCATGCAGCAAAGACCAAATTCTGCTTGGAAAGGGGCACTGCCAAACACCGAAGACTTATCTCCCCTTACTCCTCATTCATACAGCCCTCATACACCCGAGAAACACTGATAGGCAAAGCTTATTCACTGCCAGTTCTGCCAAGAGCCAGCTGAGCTCTGTCCTTGCGGTGGAGATGACTGCTTTATGGAGTTCACTCTGAACATCCCAACCATCAACACTTCACTGCAACAGGGGTATTTGGGGTACTAGAAGAATGAAGAAATTCAGGTACTGCATTTAGAAAAGAAAAAAAAAACAGCATGGCAATTTTACCAACAGACAGACCACCAAGTTACTTGTAGGAAAACCTTGTTGCAGAGGAAAGGTCAGTCTGACAACTGCTTACAATCTATGCATAAGGCTGTATAACTTTTCTCATTTTTGTTACTCTCTGAATACATTTCTGCTGTGTCAGAACATATCAAATTAAAAACTAAAAATAATAATTAAATGAATAAAATAAAATTAAAATAAACTAAAATAAACCCACAACATTGTGGAAACCTGTTCTGGAAAGACTGAAATCCCTCCAAAGCTAAGCAAAAGTCATAATAGCTCAAACTGCAAGGACCTATTTAACTCAGAGAGCTTTTGCTGTGGCATTTGTTTTGGAACTTTGGATTTATTTCCTTGTGCTTCAGGTTTTATTTTACCAACCAGTGGCAACCTTCTGAGCATACACAGTATCCTGAAGTGCCAAGTGGCTACAAAGATAGCCAACTCACTTTCCCATCAATTTTTTACCCATTTCTTTCTCTGCATTTCCTGATTTAGCTTCTTCTATTTTATCTCTGAGCACAGGGAGGTGCTGCATCTGCTGATGGTCTTGCTTTGGTGGTTGTCCTCTGATTCTGCTCTGTTCCACCAGAAGCCTCCATTGCCCTTCCCAAGCATGAAAGAGCATTCCCATTGCCACAATCCTTTGTGCTCCAATTCAAGTTGCTAGTAACATCTAACACCAAAAGCCAAAGAAGGGCTGCAGTAACACACACTAGCCATAATGGCTCAAGGAACTCAATGACTTCCATGCAGATGAATGACCCTTTCCTGACCACCAAGCTCACATGATGTGCTCTCCTAACATATGCATAAACATTAACGTTAACGCAGATCACCTGTTTTCATTACTTTTGATTCATAACGTTGAAACATGAGTGTTCTTGGCTGGACAGGAGTATTACGTGGCATGTGGACACCACCGTCTCTATGAGATTATATTGACCTGTAACTCTAGTGGCCAAGAAGGACCTGGGACACAATTGTCTGTCACAGCTGTGGCTTAGCCCAGCTAAATATTTTTATTCAACTTTGAAACTGGTTCCCTCAGAAATAGTTTTCTCAAGCTTACAGTTACCTTGACACATTTGCCATTTATAGCAAAACTCATGCACTACATTAGATGAGGAGATCAAACTGGATAGCTCCAGTTGGCTAGACACCGGTTGAGAAGAGCATGTAATTTATGAACAGAATGGGCAACAAAAGCAAAATAGAAAAAAAACAGATAAAGCAAAATGAATATTAAAATGTGAATGCTTTGGTAGAGGATGGACAAACAAGGTAATGAGAGGGGTTACAAGGCTCCTTGTCCTGAGTACATCAGAAAGGCAATTTCTTTTCAGTATAAATGGTAGTTGTGAGCAACTTTAGACTTGCAGCTTCATGAGAGAGAACAGGCTACAGCACTGTGCGAGCCCAAGATGATGTGGCTATATAATCTGAAAGCACCATCACCGTATTAGATGTCCAAAGCAGTCCAAGTTTTATAGCCTGCTTCATGGAACTGGACATGGTCTCCCAGAATTAGCAAGTGGAAATACACACTTGGTCTCACTTCACGTGTCTTTTCACCTCAGCTACAGATATTAAATTAACACAGCACATCTTCCCAGCAGATAAATTCTATATGGCAATTCCAGGGTATCAAAACACCTCAAAACACACAGACACTCAGCAACAGCTGTCTCAACTGTACTAAGCGGTATTTAGGTATTTTTACCTATTGCTGTCTATACAGCTCACAAAATCTGACAAACTATTCTTGCTGCTCTCTAGAGATGCAGTAAGCCTTCACTAGCTCTATGAGCTAAAGCTCTTCAGAGCTGCAACAGCGAAGCCATTTGATATCTCCATGCTGGACAATTCTCTTGCACTGAACTCTGTCCCTAGATGTGTAGAAGTCCTACAGAACTGGACACAGTGCTTTGGAATCAGAGCTTTCCTGGGGTTTTGTACAAGGCTATAGCAATCCCCTATGTCTTGTTTATAGAGGATAGCTCTTCTGATGCAGCCCAACCAGGCTTTGTTGCTCCTGTCTTGTGACTGTAGTAAACCTGAGTCCTCACGATGCCAGGAGGAGCAAGAGAAAAAAAGTCTGGTAGAGTAAAATAGCATGAGAGGAGAGACACAGATGAATGAAACAGTAAACTACTAGAAACATTTTTGTCACTTCCAAACAGAAAACACAGCACCTCCCTAAAAAATGAAAAATCCACCAAAAAAAACCCAAAAAATAACAAATGCCAGAGAATAAACAAATTTTAAACCTAACACAGAGACATAATGTAAAAGAGTATTAAGTGAGACAAGTGGCACAATCTGTTGGTTCAAAAGAGTTGAAGGTTTCTCGAGGTCCATTCTGAAAGGGAGGTTCGAGGGCTCCAGGAAATTCTGCTATATCCTCTTTCAGTTTTGCATGCCGTGCTTCAGCACAGCCTCTGTGCAGTTGTTAACCACAAATGACACTGGATGACACTGTGGTTAATTGTCATTACACAAATACACATGAATATGAGAAAGCCTTTTGCTTTGAAAATCCTGTTTTTTAAATAAACGTTTTACAAGCAACTCGCCACAGAAATCACTCATTACACAAGCAGCAGCACTTATGAAGCCTAGTTTCCATGAATCATTTTTTGGAATTTTGGTATTCTCTTCCCAGAATAATCTACTTTCCCAAACCTTTGAAATGCCCACTCCCTGCAACCAACCTTCCCCAGTGCTGGACGCCCTTGCTTCTTACTGTGGCCTGCAAAGGAAACCTCACACTGCAGCACTATTTAAGCAAGTCAGCGGCTAGCAGTTGTGCTTGGAGTCAACAAGAGCAACGTCCAGCCCTAGCATTTCCTTTTTGGAGGATGTTAATTTATCAAAAGGTTAAGTCTCAAAACCTCTCCAGAAAAAAATGCATAAGCTACTTATACGGAAATAGGACAAAAAGCAGAAAGATGCTGGCTTTACACTTACATGGGAGCATAACTGAGGAGGTCACCTACAGCAAGGTTTGAGTCTTTACCTGTTTTATAACACACTCCTATTTTACATTACTGAATGAATTTATGTTGTTACTTCTTTTCCTCAAAAATGTTGTAGATGGTTTGTATTTTTGCACACTAATGAAATTAAAAGATTTAAAGATGAAGTTATGTCTGTAGACAGCACTTAATTGCTTTGTCTGTGCCTTACATACTGTGAGCACATACTTTGCAAACTTAGGAAAACTCCTATTAGTGGCTAACAGATCTCAAAATCCAGTTCTTTGGCAGAAATGTGCTCCCTGTGCACACATGTTTCATCATGTACACCATTTACAAGAGCAACATCCACTATATCCACGAAGTTAAATAAACTAATATGGTGGAGTTTTCTTTTTGGCCAGGGGAAGAAAACATCTTGCCTGCAAATAAACCAACAAACATGGAAGCTGGGAAGAAGGGTGGACAGGAACACATCCATGTTTCCTGCACTCCTGGGGCTCACAAGCCAGAGCAATCACCAGCTCATTATTGCATCTGCATAGAAACTTTTTCCGTAAACTATAGCTTGCTCCTGCTTGGCTTGCTGTCACACCAACTCACAAACAGGGAGAAAAAAAAAGACTGGCAAAGCAGACGATCTATGGAAAGCCTGCTTGCGTTCCAAGGCAAGTATCCAAAAACGGGCATAAACAGCAGTTTCAGGAGGAGACACAAAAGGGAAGCTACAAAGCTTACTGAAGCAAATACAAATTCTCACTCAAGATGTAAAGCTAGGGCAGCAGGGGATGCAATTCAGGTGCTGCAAACATCTGCACATGTTTTTATAGCAGCAGAATTAACTGCATTCCTAAAAATCAAAGAGCTAGACACCTTCCTCTCTCTTTTTCCCTCCAAAAATCATCCCTTGGAGCATGCATAGGGAGGATTCTAGAGGCAAAAAAGAAGGGCAATTCCCTTATACTTTGACAAATAATAAATAGTCCTTAACAACATAAGTAACCTAGCTCTATGTGGCGTTTACCCAAAGCTAGTTAGTATTAAAAAAAAAAAAAAAAAAGAGAAGGAAGAAAGAAAGAAAAGGAAAAAGAGCTCATGCACTTCCCTTCTGTAGAGCCACCTGCCACTACCAAGCCACACTAGGTGCTGGACAACACTGCACTAGGTTCCAGATGACCTGTGCAAAGCCCAACCCCATGTGTCATTTCAGGAGAAATGCCTTGATGTGGCCAGTACCCACAGACCATCCACAAATGTCCCCTGCATCCACACAACAGCAACCACGCAGGTGGCTGGGACTCTGGGAAGAGCCGTCTTGGTGGCCAGAGCCGTGGCATGTCCCACCTTGAGAAGGTCCTGGGAGACCCTGCATATCAAGAAGAGGCACTGGGAGCACATCTGCCTCCCCGAGGTGCTAGGAGAACTAAAGCAGCATGCACACGCAGTGCACGCTAACACACTTCCTAAAATACCTATGGCTGCGCTGTTTCAACAATCACTTCCTGCCTCCTTCCCTGAGGACTGCAAAGTACTCGTTCTACACTCGGCATTACGCAGCAAGTAACTTACAAAACAAAGCTCTGCCTTAGGTTGTCAGCACATAAGGACAAGAGCCAACACTGTTCCCCAAGAGAACTGGAAAATGTTTTCCTGCAACCAGGAGCTCTCGTAACGAAATGGATATTTACTGCACCTCACTCAAACACACACAAGGCAGGGATTTCAGATGGAGGAAGAAAATACCTTTAGAGCAAGCATAAACAGTGCAATCAGAAGGTGTCTAACAAAAGATGTCTAACTGAAAATAAAAAAATCTAGGTGAAAGCTGTGGCTTTCATTCCTATGAAGGAAGTCCCTTTCAACCCAGGGAAGATGCTCCTCTCGGCCTTACTGCTCTCGCCTGTTGTTATCCCAGCAACTTTCTGCAACCCATCCAGGCTGACAAGCACTAGGTTTCAGGGGCATGTCTCTATCTCAGCTTCTGATATGGAGAATATTCATACTGGAAACCACCAAAAATAACTGTGGTGCAAAAAACCTTAGGAAAAGTAACCGTCATGCTCCTGGCTGGGGGGCTATAAAGCCTATCTTTTTCCAAAGCCACCAGTTAAAGGGAGTCTGAGCACACGTGGGCTTCATCTTGCCAAGATAATCTTGTGGGTGGAAAAGGGCTGTGTAAGCAGCAAAACTAAATACATAAAAATACTCTGTTCTTTTTTTTTTTTTTTTTTCCGGAGGAGGGGGAGATTGTTCTTTTGTTTGTTTTTTTGAGTTGAGCATGGTTTTTCCAAGTTTTGGTAGTGCTCACAGTCATTAGCACTTTTTTTTAAGGCAATGCAGAAGGGGCATGTGAATTGTTAGGACATGAGCCACCTCTTTGGACCAAATCAAGTGGATGAACGTTTAACATAGCCCCAAGGAGGCAGAGCTCTGGGTGACCCCGACTTCTCTCCCGTCTCCCACGGAACTCGTGAGCCACAGCCAAGACAGTGGCCAGCAAGAAGTCAAGAGTAAAGTACCTGTTTCTCCATGCTCTGCTTTCCTCTGCAGCCTCCAACTTGCTATCCTGAAGGACCTCCGAAGGACCAGCTCCAGGGGGCCACCCTGTTCCCATCAGCAGACTCAGTTAATGTCTTGACGGATTGGACCAAGAACTTAATTTACACCATTTTATCAGCTGATGGTGTGCAGCATAGCATAAGGTTTCAAATTAAATGCCTCTCTCTGGTTTTCCCCCTCCTATTAAGTAAACTGTACTGCAAAGGCAAAAAGAAAGTCCATTTTCCTTCTGGAATGCTTCACTCCTGTGCTCCAGCATGCTTTACATGCAAGTATGCCTGTACAAGCAAGGAAAGCTGTGTACACAGTATCAAAAATACAACTTTACAACACGCCTGTTAGCTTTATGAATCTCTCAAAATCTGGAGGAAGAAAAATGAATACTTGTTTGAATTCACTTGAGCTGACTGGTGTGATTAGCACCTCAGTGGCCACCACGAAAACTCTTTCACGTAGCGCTTCCACAGCATTGTGCCTTTTCCTGACATAAATTTAACTCTTCCAGTCCATACTCATGCTACTTATTAATTTATTGATGCAAGTAGGAGCAAGATCAATTTAAAAAATCCCCCCAAATGGATTTTTTGACTGAGAAGTCACACAGCATGACTTAAAATGAGAGCGAATATTATCAGAAAATAATTGTTATAAGGAAGCACACATTGGTTTGGATCTATTTCCCAAAGTAAGCCCATAATTTAGAAATTCCTTTCTACTAGATAACTACTTACTTCTCGAAATAATAAGAAAAGAAATTCCATATATGTTTGCTAACATTATGCTCACAGTTACCAGAAATTGTTTAGAGTGCCTTTACTTTCTGTAAAGACAAGGCCTTCTATATTCCTTTTTAATTCAAAATCGGCAAAAGCACCACAGATTTTGCACCCCAAGCAGGCCAGTTCCCTCCAAAAGGCACACAACAGAATGAAACACACTACTTGCTCATAACTTTGCAACGATCCTCAGCAAGAAGCACTGCCAGGCCACTTATTTACTTGGGAACATTGCACTTCAACCAAATTCAAATAAAAGCACAAGAGTAGGTAAACATATGGGGGATTGTTTTTCTTTATTCTTTCTTTTTTATATTCTTTCCCCTTCCAGGTAACAACTTTTGAAAACTTTCAACATACAGCACATTTTTGCTCTTAAACCAGAACTGCTTAGCATGAATTTGCACAGCACAACCTTTGCTGGTTTTTACGGACCTTCTATGTTGCTTTAATGGATATGTTAACAGTTTCTTCATCAACACAACTGACCTTTCATGCACAAAAATTCTGCATATGTTGGAAAACGAGCACTGATCCTCTGATAGGCAGCCTTTTGCAGCCAGAAATACCTGCCAGGTGTCATGTGGTTTGCCTAGATCAGCACCTCCTACTGCCCCTTTGAACAGTACTTTTGAGTAAGACCTAGCCTCATATAAGCCTTGAGCATCAACCTGAGTTTTGGAGGTAATCTAAGACTTTGGGGTGTAAGTTGCATTGATGGATTTTGGAAGAGTTTACCAGCTGATTTCCAAAGGGTGATCTACAAAATGCAGCGGGAAAGTTTCCTTAGGAAATGTCATGACACAAAAATATGTGGCTTTTTTCAAGGTGCTTTCTCTCCCCACAATCTGCCTGGAGAAGGGATGAGGGGGCCGCACATGCTGTTCCCAGCCTGCTCCCAGGCTCCATGTCCATTGTGCTCACGCTGGCAAAGCTGTTTGTAACACAGCTTTTGTGTAGAGCCGGTGCACCTGGGCAGCCCAGGAGAGACGGCTGCTCTCAAGAGCTCAGCCAAGAGGACGCTCAGCAAAACCACGAGGCAAGTCAGGCCTCACACCACCAGCACCACATGTGGCATGTGGCTTGCTGCTCTCTAGTGGCACAACCTTGAGGGAAACATGGAGACAGTCCCAAATCCTCAACACCCCTTCCTATATAGGAACATGTCTGTTGCTGTTATTGTTGTGTTTTGTTTTCCCATTTCCAGGACAGTAAAGACTAGCCAACATTCCACACCCCAATGGAGAGGTCTGAAAAGGATTTAGCTTGTGCTGACAGTTTCTCTTTTTTTCTGCACCAAAAAGTTTCCAAATCACATGGAAATACAAGAGCAGCTGTAGTACACCCAGTCATTTTCCTTTTTTTTATTTTTTATTTTTTATTTTTTCCTATGAGATTGGCAAGTTTGGAAAGGCAAAGAGAGGTTTCAAGACCAGGCTTCAAAATGGAGTTAATGCCAAGGATGTTCAAGCAATATAAAACAACAACAAACGCTCATCATATAATCAAAACCCTTCTTTTCTGGGTCACTTTTACCTTTAGAATGTTTCCCGCGTATATAATTTATGTGAAAGCCTCACCTTGCTGGAGAGAAAAGGCTCGTCCCCAGCATGGAGGAAAGGCGATTTCTGAGCTACGTAACACAACTCAACAGTAAAAACTCAAGCTCTGCCTCAACTTTTAACACAACCACATCGTGCAAAGCACGGATTTCCCGAGGAAGCTCTGCACAAGAAACTACCGCATTTCAGGTTAATGCGTCCCTCGGCCCAGCACCCACTGCTGCTGCCTTGGTAAGTGACCCGAGCGGCTCCCGGGACGCGGGCACCGCTGGAAGCACCTCCCACGGGAGGGAAGGCCGTCAGGCAGCCCGCTCCCCACCCCAGGACCTGCGCGTCCCTCGCTCCGCACTGCCGCCGACTTCGCGGAGCGGCCCGCCCGCCTCTCGCGAGGGGCAGCGCCAAGAGCCACCAGCACCGACCCGCGCCGCAGTCCCGCCGGCACCGGCTCCGCTGCCCCGGGCCGCGCCGGGGAGCCCCGAAGGGGCGGCGCGGGCCGCGGCCGCACAGGACTGCGGATCCCGCCGCGCCGCGTCGCAGGCAGCCTCACCTGGGCTGGGACGGTTGGTGGCGGGGCTGCCCCGGCCCTGGTTCCAGCCCCGCGGCTCCGGCAGGCTCGGCGGCGGCTGCGGGAGGCGACAGGCGGCGCCGCCGCCGCTCATGGCCGCGCCGAGGGGGCGGCGGCGGCGGGCGCGGGGGGGCTCGGGCGG